>JAHFWG010001825.1:0-16210 GCA_020233015.1 Callinectes sapidus | reverse complement strand
ATATATATATATATACATATATATATATATAAAGTATACACACCAATTTATACATTTTTATCTTAGTAAATTATTAGTCTAACTAGCATATTTTTTTAACATCATATTTTGCATTAAAGAATTATAAAAAATTTGAAAGATTTTAAGTGAATTTAACTTAGCTGCCCGTATATATACAACGAATCTACTAATGTAATAATATAAGATTATGATATATATCAATATATCAAACAAATATAGGGCGAAATAACTTATATCCTAAATCTAAAGTTAAGCCTTATAACCTAACCATCTGTCGGGTCAATGAGGATGCATCGACATTATCCTTAATTATTATAATATCCTTGTTTAGCATCAACAGCTTCCCGGGGGCCCCCTCCACCCTCCCCTTCACTAATGTCGACTGCTGCTGTCCCTAGTGTCAACTGACGGCATGAAAATTCTCCTCCTTTTCGAAATTCGATCACTTTATCCATAATTATAACATCGTTGATATTATAACTAAAGATTCTTATAACATCCTTGGTGGCAGCCGTTGCAAAGACAGAATTCATCACAATTGTCAACAAAGATGGCGGACCGACTCTCTCAACTACAGGATGCCGTGAATCAGGTGTAGTATACATACATACCTCACTGATGCCCCAGTAGCCTGCAGCAGCTCACCAGGACTGGGGTGAGTTGTCATGCCGGCCTGTAGCGTCACCAGTGGACCCCTGTAATGGACGCTACGAGCTGCGTCTGGCATGGCTTGGATGTGTTGTACCAGTTGTTAACTGTACATTCTGCTGCACCATTGCCACGGGTGAGGGCGTGCTGCCATCCTAGTGGGCTCATCTCATCAACGGCTAATGTATACACTGGGGAAAAATAATCAGCAGAGTTTTTTGTTGTACTGCTACACTCTAGATAGATAAATCTTTCCCACAGCGGCTCCTCCACCACAACAAGCCACAAAGGAGACGCTCACGAGAGGGGCTTTAGATCATTAGGTATTATTGCAGTTTCAGACAATGGATACCACGGCACAGTAAACTGCCTAACCGTCTAAGTCACACTGTTAGGAGCATTCTGCTGAACCCCATATTACCTGTCGCAAATTTATAATAATGCCATCTAAATTTCCCTAGATGTAGGGAAATTTTCCCCACCCAAAAACCCTGATTCCCCACGTGCCTCTAAGCTACATTTAGGGAATTTCATTAGGTTAGGTCAGGTTACAATAATTAGAGGGAGGTTCCAGGTGGGGCACAGCCCCCCAACTAGAAGGGGGTCCTGGCCCCCTGCCTAGTATGACTGTCTGGCTACATTTAGGGAATTTCATCAGGTTAAGTTAGGTTAGGATAATTAGAAGGGGGGGGTCCAGGGGGGCACAGCTCCCCCTGCTAGAATAGGTTTGTACTAGTGGAGAGGGGTTTGAATAGGTATATATTTGTTTGTTTGCTTCATTTGGGGAATTTTCTTGATTTCTAGGGAAATTTCTCTAGATTTTTTTTAACTATATATCACTTGTATATGTCTCTCCCACCCAAAACCCTCTACATATTTCCCACATGCCCCCTACATTGTTTGAAGGGATGGCGGGGTGTGGGTAGAGATATGGAGTATTGGCTGAAACTGCAAATTTACTGATCATTATTTTTTATCTTTAGATCTCAGATACGAGTACGGAACTCACATGTCATGTAGAATAGTCGGTGACTGTGCAATAAACATCAAGGAATTACCTGGTACCTTTGTAGTTTGTGTATTTTTTTTACTTTTACAGCAGTTTCAAGTTAGCTTTTCATACCCTTCCTATCTGTTGGAGCTTTCCATTGAGTATTTTGAACCTCTTATATAACCTCCACAAATCATTTATAATGGTGCTAGCAATTTTTTAAGATTTACCAAAATTGTGGGACGCGATTAACCACCCAGACACACCCATCCTCCTGCTCTTCTCGAGGTAAACTGACCGTTGGTATGTGTGTGTGTCAATATTCTGTGCAGGCGCCGAAATTAGTCACGGTGATTGGTTCCTTGGTTTATCACGGGCCAATAAAAAGACGCATAATTGATTCTGCCAATCACTGCCCTTTAGACAAAGACAAGGCTTTGCTTGAAAAATTCAGATCCGTTTTGGAAGATGTCTAGCTGTGAGAATTGCATCATGCATTATACATCAATTTCCATAAAGTAATGAATTTTGGCTAATACGTAGAACCCCAGGGTTCAGTTAGAACCTGCAAAGTTCAGTTAGAGCCGCAAAGCTCAGTTAGAGCCCACAAGGTTCAGTTAGAGCCTGCAAAGTTCAGTTAGAACACCCAAGGACTAGATTTGGCCCTTGCCAGGTTACATTTAGTTCATGTAATGTTTTAGCTCAGAGCGCTGCTGGCCACAGAGGGTAGTTTCATTGTATAGGTGAGGTTAATTACTTCATTTTGGATGGTTGTATGGCTCACAGATTATGGAATTTCAACGTTTTGGTGATTTTGGGGGTATAGGCAAGACCAAAACTTGCTCCGTTGGCAATCATCATCGGTGTTTGTTGTTTCTCTCGTTGGCGAGGACAAAACTATCTTTCCCCGGTAGATTTCGGTCTGTTTTGAATTAATCTGCCTGTTGTTTGTGTCGGAAATCGTTAGGGTTTTGGGATTGGGGGCCCCCCAAAAAAAAGCCTATTGATTTGCGAGGAAAACAACAGGCAGATTCATTCAAAACACAGAAAACTACCAGGGAAAGTAATTTCATTTGAATTTGAAAGACTGGTGTAAAAGATAAAATTTACCATAGTTTGTCTGTAATAGCACAAGTGGGACAGAAATTTGAGATTTCGTTAGGTTATTTATTCAGTGGGGAACAAGGGTGCAGTTTTAGAAGTTAGTGTATTGTTATGCAAATGTGTTACTCTAAAGTGTATATTTTCTTTATTACAGCAAGCTGAGAATCTTTTCAATAGCATCGGGTGTCTCTTCAATTCTGCTCCTCCTTGTAGCTTTGATAAGAGCGGCAAGACTCCTTCACAGAATGAAAGCCCAGATGGTGAGTGTAGTGATACAGGTTGTGATGATCTTCATAAAGTGCTAGTAGCTTCATCACCTTTTAGTGAGGTAAAGATTCCAAAAGATTTAAATGATTTGGAGGAGGCTGTAGACATCTGCTGAAATGATAATTACTCCCAGTGAAGTCTAATAGCACTGGTTCAGAGAGTGTGGTGAACTTACCATTAAAGCCAGCTGTAACCTCACTGAACATTTGTGTCCCTTTGTGTCTCACAACACAAGGAGCCAGTCACAGCTTGCCTTCTAAAGACAACTATTTCCCCGCACAAAACTACATGCATCTAACTAGCGTACATTTTTCATCTAAAATTAAAAAGATAATCGAAAAACAAAAGATAAATAGATAAAGGCTAAAAGAAAAACAACCTTCAATTTTCTAAAAAAAACTAATTTGGGACTACCACCTCAGTGGGCCTTTTCTTTAACCATCTTTTATTTTGCTTTGGCTGGACTCCCTTCTTAAATAAAAAAATAACTATCATCTGTTATGACATCTTACTTAATAATGCCAATCAGTAAAAAACAAAACAAAACATAACTTTAGCTATGAATAAGTAGATAAATCAAACCATTGGTGAGTTATACAACATACACATCCTTGTCCTTGCCATGTGGGGAATATTATCAATCAAGCACTGGTAAAACTTGCTTCCCCTCAACTAAAGTTAAATGATAATTACCATAGTAAAGGTATAAAGATGTTAAGGAGAGGCCGATGTGACTAATGCACCGTCATAATAGGAAGATATTTAGAAAAGTGTACACAAGTATAAATCTCCTAGACGGTACTTAGCTGGACCTCTTGCTGGCTTATAAGTGGACGGAATTAATCCATGAAGGTGTTGGGTGTGGTTGGTGATAGGTAGACGGCAACTAGTAGCACGGGAGATGTAGTAAGTTTGGTGGTTTGAGTTGTACTGACTGTCACCACTTCGAATATGGCGGGCCTCGGCTATGATAGGTTCCAATAATGTTTTGCCCGAAACATTAAGCGAATTTAACTTAGCTGCCCGTATAATATACAACGAATCTACTAATGTAATAATATAAGATTATGATATATATCAATATATCAAACAAATATAAGGCGAAATAACTTATATCCTAAATCTAAAGTTAAGCCTTATAACCTAACCATCTGTCGGGTCAATGAGGATGCATCAATTCCCGACATGCCAGGTGTTTTAAGTCTCTTCCACTGATGAATACAAAACTTTTCTTGCCCATGGCTTAGTATTTTCTTGTGTTCACTTCTGTTGTCTTTATCATGTTCAATTGGCCTTGCATTTTTTACATTTTTTTTTCGGTCTCATGTAGTGTTCTTTCCATAGCAGGTGTTGATTCCCTGCACACGTCTGTCTCTGTTGATGTTCCCTGCATGCTACAAGAGCCAACTAAAACATATTTCTCTGTGTGGAATCCTTTGAAGAGACAAAGAGAAACTCATAATGATAATGACTTTTATGATAATAATAGTAATAGTAGTAGTAATAATGATGATTAAAAATAACAGGAGAGAAAAATGAGGAAGAGTGTTTCATAAAGCAGCAGCTGCTATGTTGGCAACAGAGGCATAAGGTCTAAGGATTCAGTGTTCTGAGGGACTGCCCACCAACACCACCACCAACAACAACAACAACAAAATCTCCAAACTACGAAGAACTTTTATATTACAGACATGATGGAACACAAGCGAGTGTTTGCCACCGTCATCGCTCGCAATGCCAAGGACATTGACGCTCTCATTGAGTCACTTCCTTCAGAGGACTCATCAGCTGAGCTTCAGGTGAAAGCCAGGGGCTCTCTGGGTATCTAAAGAAATGTCAAGGAATATAGTTACATGGTTACACGTAGTCCATTGCTAATATAGACTTTGTAGCACTTATAAAAGATGAAACTTAGATTTTTTAATTTTTATTTTGCATCTAAATTGAAAAAAAGAATCTTGTTCTTTCAAATGGGTATGTTCCTAATTTATGTAGTGCCATGTATACACAGTATCTCTAATACAAAAAGTAAATGACTCATTGCTCTTTCAATTGCAAGAAACAAAAAAATCATTGACTTATAATTTCAGTTCACATATGCAATATTATACAATTTTTTCCCAAGCCTATTTTATTGTTTGATTTCCATTGTATTGATTACAATTACCATTAGTCGCATTCTCATTACTGCCTACGTCATCTTTACTTTTCATGACAATACAGCAAGTACATTTTTTGCAGACGGCAAGTATGCGTATTCTGGAACAAGAAGGGGAGGAAGCTGCCCAGAGGTTGCAGCGAGGCATTGACCGAGGAGACAAGCTACTGGAGGAGATCAACAGAGCTCTGACAGAAATTGCCACCACTCAGCTGGCCATCAACCGGATCACAGAAGCCTCACAAGGAGACGCCATTAAGATTTAGCTTCAGTAGGCTGTGTGATGGATGCAGAGATGCTGTGTGTGCTGTGCAGTGATGCTACAAAGGCTCATAGCAAGGATGTCTGGCCTCAAGTGCATCAGTGCATCATTCAGGCATATCATATTATTGTACATGGTTGTTTTCCAGACTCACTCATAATTCACCAGTCTGTGCTCAATATACTGTGACCTTTCCTCTCTCCAGGGCACTTCAGGAAATTTATGTCGGCCAAGTGATGGAGAGAGTGTGCATTTAGTGGTGGTGTTGGCGGTGGCACTGTGACGTGTAACCTATTTTGAAGTAGGACGAGACCAGGGTGAATGCTGGTAATTCTTCCTAAGTGGAGGGAGGGTCAAGGGTGAGGTGAGTATACAAAAGGAAGTAATGAATGAGTTCAGTGTATCAATGTCATACCAGACTTTGAAGGAGATTTAATGCCAATTGTCTGTCTCAGGTGCAATAAGGGGTTCAGCGAGTATTATTGGGCATGGGTTTATTATTCCCAGGCCATGTACAGTGTTAGATTATACTGAAGTTATGTGATCTGAGCTAAAATTGGTTTTGGTTCTGATGATGTGGTTTGACTGATGTAACTCTTATTTTCTTGGCAATACCTTAGCTGGTTATGTAACATAAACCTGAGTCAAGTCAGTTTTCAAGAACACAAAATAGACTGATTTACCAGTGTTGATTTTTGTGCAACCATGCAGACACAAGAAAATGGTGAATTGACCTGTGTCTGTAATATTCTCATGAATATGTTTGTAAACGGTGGTTCTTTATGATGTTATATTAATGTCATTTCATTTTTTATAAAGATAATGATAATACTAAGTTTTTAGAATCGTAAACTCATAAAAACTTACTCTAACCGAGTTTTCATAACTCAGCGTTTTACATTTTTATTATCATTTATCTTAGTACAATAACTATTTTGTCACAATTTATATAACTCTTTGTCACTCCTTTATTCAGGCTGGAGTTGCCAAATTTCTCAGTAAACTGTAAAAGTAGAATTGGTTATTTTTTTACTACTATTGTTGCAGCTGTAATGATGACCACTTCATGTTGTCATGTCTTGAAAGACTAAACAGGATAGCACAACCGAACTGGGACTAGGACAATGTGGGATACAGCAAGAACTCATAGGAGTAAAGGAATAATGTTGTGTAGCTGGTAAGGGCAATTGGATGATCTGCCTGTGGTTTTCTTGCTTCTGATGTCATGTTCGCTCTTACCATCAAAACAGTTGAAGCAGTATGTAATCTGGTAACAGTGTTTGCAGGGCAGGCAGCTGCCCCTCGTCTTAACCTTAAGAGTGTATGTGAAGGAAACATGAATGGAGTTCAATAATTATGCAATGAGGGTGTGGAAGGAGAGTAGGCATGCAGGTAGCAGAATCAGAAGAGCAGTTAACATGAAAAATAGCTGTAGAAGGTAGCAAAAGATGCAACATATTGAAAAAGAACCTGAAGATAGTCAGATTAGAGAAATCAGGGTGAAAAGCTTTTAATTCAACTATGAAAAACAGTAAGAATAGAACCCTTCATACATGTGAAGAATACTCCATACATGGATGGATAAATTCCTTGAACAAAGTTAAAAGTTAAGGGTGAGGAAGACTAGTAGAGATGCCTCGGAATGTAAGCCCTGTCTACTAGAGCATACACTGTCTGTAGACCCTAGTGAGAAATGTCAGTGGCAAATACACTACTTCTGTCTGCAGACAGAGTTTGTTATGCATGTTGAGTGAATTGGAGTAAATACATTAGTTGTTCATGGAAAGACTCCACTACCAGACCAATGATATTAACCAGGCTTAACTAATGAATTTGTTGAGTAGTAGTAAGACAGATGAGTGTAAAGATGGTAGGAAAAACTTAGGCTGGGTCAGGGATATTCTTTACTCCAAAGTTTTGACAAGGTCTTCTTCAGAGAAGAGTATCCCTAAACCAGCCCAAGTTTTTCCTTACCATCTTTACACTCATGATGAATTTGTATGAAGATGAAGGCAGTAGTTGTCAGAACTGTGTTCAATGTCTTTATACCATTGCTTTCACTTGGTTTTGATTCCAATATTCATGCACATTTCTTTTATGCAACACTTATATGTTTTGTCTTTTCCACCTTGCTGTTATATTGCCTCACCCTGTACCAACTGAATATAGACTGGCTTGCAGATACCACAGTTTAGATACCATTACCAAGATAACTCAGGCTGCAGAAACCAGGCGCACTAGAAGGCACCAGGCGTCCATCACTATTACAAACAGTCCTCATCCCCACAGAGTTCACTCCTGCAACAGATGTGGTAGAGTTTGTTACTCGCGAATAGGACTTTTTAGACATCAACGACGCTGCTAAAGAAACCCATCCGACTAGTTTATCTTAGATCTATTTATCTTATTTATATCTACGATCTTTTTTCAAACACAATTGGATGCATTCATAGTTGCTGTGCGACTTAAGGAGGCCTCACAGGTGTGTCAGCAGACCTTGTATGACTACAAACAGTTGTGTCTATGGGGTTACTTTCTAATTCTGTCCCAATCAGAAATTGTAAGAAGAGCAGGAATCAGGCATAGGGTTTTTCTCTGTGATGTATTTACCTCCTGGTTGTCTATGGAAAGGTAGATGATAGTGGTGTGGTGTTCTTCCTTTATTGGTATTTCATCATACAATTGCAGTTACATTTGTGAATTGTGACATTTTACAATCTGTCAGGAACTTAACACATTTTCAAACAATTCTGAAAAATAAGTAACAAAAGTGTTGTGCAGTTTTAACAACTACAATCTATGAACATTACTCTCATGAAAGTATTCTTAGCAACCAAAGATAATTGCAACCTATAAACATTAATTCATCAAAGTATATATCAACAAATTCATTAAAGTTTACATGAAAAGTATACATTATAAAAATTTTTCAACAAATGACAACATTAATTTAGGTTTTTCATCTCTCTTCACTGCTCACTGCAGCCAGTGCAAGAAATGTTAATCTATTAACCTAAATTTTACATTAAGTAGCATTTTTTATTTAAGTAGCCAATTAAGTAGACAGTTTTTTTCCTTTTAAATTTGACGTAATTAAAATTTCATCTCTGATTTTATCCATTAACATTATTAGTTAATAATTAGTTATCATCTTCCACATTCAGCTTAACTTTACATTGCAAGTAGATATGCTAACTTAGTAACTTGTTAATATTAAAGTTAACAACATTTTAATCTTAACATTACCAAGAGTTAGAATCAAGAGGAGTCAGTTGTCACTAACTCAAGAGCTACATTTACTTAAGTAATCTTACTTAGGTTTAAAAAGTAGTTAACTTTATATCTCATTAACTAGAAATTTTTAGAAATTATCCTAAAAAAAAAAGTGTTATCTTTCATTTACTTACTTAACTATAAATTCTTAAAAGTTATCCTTAAAAAGAAAAGTTCTTTCATTTACTTACAATTAACAATTTTGTCCCTGCCTTCCATATACAATTCAAGTTTTAAAACATTACATAGAATCTTTTCAAATATTAAGAAAAGAAATGATCAAAATGCTGCAAAACAAAAAGAATATTTTCAAACATCCAATAAAAGAAATTAACAAATAACTAAAACAAAAGTGTGTTTCATTATATATTGATTAGTTATTGTTTGAAACAATTTGTAGATTAATGGAGACAGCTAAGACACATACAACTAATTTCATGCAGTATAACTATGTATATATGTAAAACAAAGGACACCAAAAGTGCTTAAGCTTCTAACTAATGTTACAGTGATGCTAATGTTGCTGAATTACCATCTGATGCTGTATGACATTACACAATGATCATAAGAACATACATAAATGTAAATTTTTTAAAAAGTTGGAACGAAATTGATAATTTATGCCAACTTCGGCAAGCAAATGAATAAATTCTTGATCTAGCAAATGATTAGTCAAATATCAATTTAAATAAGCAATCCAGTTTGGCATCCTTTGTGGTGAACAGACTAATGTTGATCAGATTCACTGATCATCCACAAGTCACAGCAAACATCTCTCCACCTTGGCATCTTGCACCAAAGCAACATACCACTAATCTGCAGTTAAATTAAAATTATTTGAATTATTCTAAAATGTTAAACTATTATTTACACAACTGACAATTTACTTAGAATTCATCTGTCATGGTGAAATATAGTATTTAATTAGATTCAAATGATTAAAATGCTCCATATAACAAATTGCATACATATTACAACAGAAAATGTCAGCCATGATGCAGTAAGAACCTCTTTAAAGTTATTTAAAGGCTCTTCAATGCTACAAATATTTAACATTAAAAACTAAAACCAACAAATTATTAAAAAATATTAACAACTAAAAACAACGAGATTTTATATCTATGAACAGACAACATTCCACGTCCACAGAAGACTCGGGTCACTGTGATAAAAACCACAGGCATATTACTACCATCAATCAAATGGGCCCAATCCTTCTTCCAAGTCCTGTCAGTGTGCTGGTCTCCAATGTATTAAAACTTGGCTACTATCAACACATCCTGATCACGATGGAGGAATGGACTTGTCTTCAGTTACTATGTCAGTAACAGGTATCCAGGTCCAGCCTGCATTTCTCAGCCTGGGCACCATGTCCCTTGGCACGAGCCTTGGCGCTGCACGCAGCTTCCAAATGGCTTTCTGTACAGTGCTTCTAGGTAGAGTGCAGAGACCACTTAGGTCATTCACCTCATATGCATACAGATTCAAGACTCTCAGCTGTCTCAGTTCCACCAATTTTTCCCAAGGCATAGTTATCTTCCCTTTTACAGCAGTGAGGGTGAGACATTCCATATTTGGGAAAGCATTTAGCAAGCGAAGGAACCGTGCATCATTGTCAAACACAAACTGAACATCTGTGATGGAGTCAAAGCATGTTTTCACTGGATCACCTGGCTCTGTATACACGACCTTGTTGCCGTGTAGGAACAGAATGCGAAGGCGAGGAAAGTACTGGAGGAGTGACATGAGCCAGCTAGCGTCAAGTTCAGCAGCCGATGCGGCATCCAGCTCAAGAGTAGTAACTTGGCTCCTGAATTTGTGAAACTGGGACATTTCCTCAGGGAGAAGATAAGGGCACTTGATGAGCACGTTTGTCAACAGCCTCAGTGTGGTCAGGTTAGGGAGGTGGTTGCTTACCAGGAAGAGCCCAAAAAGGGAATTGTCATTGAAACTTACAGGCGAGAGGGGCATCAGAGTTACATGCTCCAGGTGGGGATAAAAAGCATAGTGCTTCCAGAAAGAATCAAACCGAATCATGTAGGCTTTGAGTGGTACTTTGGGAGATTCTTGTCCCTGGTGCCTTCTTATATACTCCTCAACAACATCTGACATTGCAATATAATTATTGTGCATGTACTCTATTTTAGGAAGAAAAAGAAGAGCAAGGAGGAGAAACTCCCTCGAAACCTTGCACCATCCAGTTCCCAAGTGAGTTAGGTTAGGCCAGGCTGGCATGAAGGTCAGTGTCACGCCCATCATGTATGCACCCAGCACAAGCCTGAGGTCTTTCTTACCTGTCCCCAGCACCATACCTGAGAAGACTTCTGGAGGCAGCTGAGGCCTGATGGACATATATGGCCGCTCACTCACATGTAGCACATTCAAGGGACACTGTCTGGCTGCTTCCAAGATGCTTGGTGAGACGTTGACATCAAGTATCAGGACAGTAAGGTTATGGCAGCATGGCAGGAGTTTCACAAAGAAGCAAGTTCCAATCCCCAAGTCGACACTACTTGCATCTATCTTCTGCACTCGATTAATTTCCTTGAATATGCCAGTTCCGTCCAGACAGCTGTAGAGTGTCCCGCTCACCTGCTCCATTGCTGGGTTTAAGCAGAGCTCTGTGGTTCGAGCTGCAAGGAGGGTCAGGATGGCAGGGAAGAGGCTAACGACATGCACTTGGTCCCTGGGCTGAGGAGGAGAGAGTTGTCGTGTACGGAGGACGTGCGCACAAAGGAGGGCCAATGCTGTCTTGTATAGCTGCCTCAGGCCCATTAGCTCATCCCACAGTTTTCGCACTTCCCTGAACAGCTCCTGTATCACAAATGCTCATTAGTAACAATAGTAGTTGTATTTTCGTTCAGCAGCAGCAGCAGCAGCAATAACAACTACAGTAGTAAATAACACTCTCCACATAAAATTGATGTGGGAAAATATATTCTTGTCCAGATTCCTTTAAAGTAAATCCAATGTTAAAACTGAACAGGGTTGGATCTCCCCCTATTCTTCCATTCCTCCACCCCACCAAACCCCAATATATGGCAACCAGAAAATACTCTTCAAGATAGAATATATCAAGTGATATACTCTTCAAGACAGAATATATCAAGTGATATATTCTGTCTTGAAGAGTATTTTCTGGTTGCTATATATTGGGGTTTGGTGGGGTGGAGGAATGAAAGAATAGGGGAAAATCACAATCTGAAAAATGTAACCAAACCCAACCTAATGTAACTTAACCCAAGCTAACATGAAATACCACAAACTTGAAATGTGGAGTGCCACAATATTCATTTAAATAGTATGGCCTTTCAAAAGATATTACAGACATGTATATTCATGTAGTTCTGTTGGAAAGGTAACAAGAGTTGGACAATTTCAGATCCTAAAATAAAAATGCAAGTACTTGCATTGTTTTTTTATGATTAGAAATAGTGGTAGATTTATAGTTTAATACGATATCCCCTATCTCTACCATCAACCCCCCCCCCCCAACCCCAACAAACTTGGGGCCCTTTGGGAATTCGGATGTTTAGGAAGGGGATGCATTATATGGAGCTTTTAAAATTTCACTAAATTTAGGAAAATTTCCCTAAATCTAGGGAAATTTTTCATGATTTACTAAACCCTAACATGTCTAACCTAACGTAACCTAGCCGGGAGGGCTGTACCCCTTCCCCCACACTTAGAGAAAACTGGACAGATACAGCACATTCCCGGACCTTTTGCAGCGTTATCATTAATTTCCGACAGGTAGTGTACTAATTTGATATGTTGTAAATAGTAAGAACAACAACCTGACGGTGGCCAAAATCATCTAGTGTTCATTGTACGAATCTATAATAGAACCGAAATGATGTCCAACTCTGTTGACCAAAAGACTTGAAACCCTTACAATTTCAAGCAGTGTCTTAGCTAGTTAATGTCACTAGAACCTCTCTCACATACACAAAAAAATAAGGAAAGGAATACCATTAAAACCCCATAACTATAGCACTTGAAAAGTAGAGGAAAAAGATGATCAAGTTATGGTTTAAAGAGATTTTCTCTTGTTCATGCGGTAAAAAAAAATTGTACTATTATTATCACTAGAATCACGGAAAGTAGCAAAAACCTGTGTAACTTCACGTAAAGCTTTATTGAAATGCCACGTGAAGGCGATTCAGAATATGCACAACAGTTCACTTAACATTCCCTGTATCGTCTCACCTTGGGATCATTTTGTCTAAGCTGGAATATGATGGTCTTGTCCACCAGCTCTTCAAAACACAAAATCTTTAGAGGTTTGGGATGCATCTGTAGGTACTAGTCCTGTGTGGCGTTCCTGTGCAGATGTTGCGGCACGTCCTATACGGGTCTCCGAGGCAGATTAATTAAACTTCCTTCTCTCTGTTGTTCGGTGGACTGGAGTTCTCTTCCACCTGCTGATCACCTCACCTTGCAGAGGCTTCTTGGGTTTCATTTGGCAAGTCAAGTGTTTCGAGTTGTTAAGGGATTGATAGGTCTTACCTATGCAGCAGTGAAGTCTCTCAGTCAGTCCTGCTTCATGTACTCCAGCGGTGTGAGTCATTTTATGTCTGATAATATCTATGGCTGTTGTTTTCCGGTGATTTTTGTTTTGTTTTGTTTCGTTTTGTTTTATGTAAGAGGGGGAAGCTGGTCAAGGGCAAAAAAAAAAAAAAAAAAAAAAAAAAAAAAAAAAAAAAAAAGTTATCTCAAAGCTTAACATGATCTATCCAGAGTGGTCGATGAGACTGTTAATGTCACTCACTACCACTGCTGCTCCTCACTCTGGGGCTGGATGGCATAGTTGGTCTTAGGCCTCCGGTGCTGGCGGTCCGGGTTCGAATCCTTGCCGAATCTAGTTGCTCAGTGGGAGATGTAGCGCTCTCCCGTTAATCCTAGTGGTACCAATATTATGACCTCAGTTGTTGTGGGGGTTCAATATTTAGGCTTCAGGGTACTCAATCACTGGAAAATAACAGTTTCGTCAGGTCGAAGGTGACACTTAGTCATTATTACGAGTAGTGTTGATTTGTCAGTGATTAGATAATTGTTTATATTTACTTTATCAAAGCCACAAAACATTTAAATTGCTCAATTAGTCCCTTCGCATGTGTCAATTCTCTGGATTAGACAAGGTAAGGTGATCCTCAAATGACTTGCTCCACAGTCGTGGAATCATTTTCGTGATTTTTATGAACTCCCTCCAGCTTGTCTATAACTTTCCTGTAATGGACCAGAACTGAACATAATATTCAAGCTCAGATCAGACAAGCCCAAAAAGCAATGTAAGAATTATATACCTTCTCTGGCTTTAATTAATCCAAAAGTCCTACCAATAAATCCCATCCATTTATTCGCTGTTTCAACTTCTTCCGAGCAAGGTTTACTCGATTTAAGGTCTGAGGTAATTATGACACCCAAGTTTTTTTTTTTTTTTCTTCATTAACCTTGACAAACTCGGTGTTAGTAGTTGATTCATACAATCATTATTAAGATCTATATGCACCACTTTATATTTATCGACACCCATTTATCTGACCAAGGAACTACGCAATTAACGGCAGATTATATCTTTCTTTTGTGCTCTGATGTGACTACTTTATTCATTGTTTTAGCAACATAGTGAACTTTGATATTTTATAGGTGAGACCCTCATCGATATCGTTAACGTAGACAGGAAAAGAACCCGGCCGAGTACAAATCCCTGTGTAACACCGCTAAAATCTTCTCGCCAGTTTAAAGATTTACTATTTATATATTACAACATGCTGCTCTCTCTCTCTCTCTCTCTCTCTCTCTCTCTCTCTCTCTCTCTCTCTCTCTCTCTCTCATCTAAAAGCCAAAACATGAGAGGAAAGACGAATGCGACGGATAAAAGGAGCCAAAAAGATATCTCTGAAAGCCAAGAGGAAGAGGAAGAAGAGTAGGAGGAGGAAGAGAAAGGAAGAGGGAGATACGGTTACGTCTTAACAATGGAGGAATACATAAAAAGGCATCAAGAGAGAGAGAGAGAGAGAGAGAGAGAGAGAGAGAGAGAGAGAGAGAGAGAGAGAGAGAGAGAGAGAGACGCAGAATTAATATGAAAACGAGGAGGAGGAATCAAAGAAAATGGAATAGTCGAGCAGAAGAAGCGAAGCAGCGGTGGGCGAAGCAAACAGTGACATCCGCGATTACTGTACGAAAACAACTACCTCATCTCTCCATCTTCCGTGCTGATGAACCAATGGGCGTCTGAAAGATGAACCTATGCTTCCTGACACGCTCTAACGCCGCTTGTAAGTACTGCACGCTTTTAATAAGGTTTAATATTCATTATTGCCTCTTTATGTGCAGTAGTTTAAAGGAGAGGAAAGAAAAAAATGATTGGTTCAGCTCTATTTTTCCTAAGACTCCTATTCTCTGCCTGTTCAGTTTTGGGAACTTTTGATGCATGTGACTGTCGGTCGGAAATGATTCTATTCTGGTGATCTGCAGAAGGGTAGTTCGAACCGGAAAGAGGAGAAGAAAGAGATATCGGCGTGTTTTTACCAGAAAGAGAGAGAGAGAGAGAGAGAGAGAGAGAGAGAGAGAGAGAGAGAGAGAGAGAGAGAGAGAGAGAGAGAATCGCCATAAATATACTTTTGATTTATAGCATGGCGTGCCTTAGGAAAACTGTGTCAATGCCTCTCTGCAAATGGTCGAGAGGGTTTCCGTTTGCCAAGCCTGACGACAATAGGGATCAAACTCCCTCTTAGAACTGAAGTGAAACAAGGCATTCAGCGTCGAGACACGGAGGAAGTTGAGAGAGAGAGAGAGAGAGGGGGTGGGGGTGTGGAGGAAGAAGGAACACAATGGAAGAACAAATAGTGGCAGGAAGGAGGAAGAATGACAAACTAAGAGAGAGAGAGAGAGAGAGAGAGAGAGAGAGAGAGAGAGAGAGAGAGAGAGAGAGAGAGAGAGAGCGTGGGGGTAAGCATACCATTCCGTAATCGACGTTCACAAAGTGTGCGCGCAATACGAGGATAAATCAGACGTATCCATCCGCCCCCTGATTGGATAATGATGAAGCAGCGGCGTACTCATTGTTTCCAGATCACGAAAACGCGCTGAACCAAGAACCTAGGGTGCCTTTCAGGAGTCTTCCATCAAATCCCCTTCAATGCCTTATCTTAAAGAGTTGGAACCCACTCCTGCCTTTGTGTTTTAGATGCAAATGAAGGCAAATGTACCGTATGAAATTAATACATCTTTTTATACATTTTTTTTTTTACAACTCGTGCAGCTGCATTAGGGTTCACGAATAAACAGAGAACAACGGAATGGAATAAAAAAGAGAAGAGGTAGATAAAGTGGAGAGAACAAGAGGAATGGTGGGAGAAGAGGGATAGATGAACATAAAGAGTGAGGGAGATTAGAGGAGAAGACTTGATAAAGGGTGTGAGGGAGGTAATGGTGCATGAGAGAGAGAGAGAGAGAGAGAGAGAGAGAGAGAGAGAGAGAG
>JAHFWG010000345.1:113923-133746 GCA_020233015.1 Callinectes sapidus | reverse complement strand
AACCAAGCAGCAAGTTTTTTAATACGGACTTGAAGCTACATACACGATGCTAGTAAAGTTATATATAGAGGGATGCATCATACAAACACACACACACACACACACACACACGGATGTTTGTAGTCGGTAAAACAAACATGCGCGCGCACACACACTCTCTCTCTCTCTCTCTCTCTCTCTCTCTCTCTCTCTCTCTCTCTCTCTCTCTCTCTCTCTCTCTCTTGTATACACACATTGCAAGCACGTACTTACACACACACACACACACCGACATATATTTACAAACACAAACACAGACACAGCATCTAATATTAAAGAAAACTGAATTTGATATCATTTGTGGGGAATCCGAATATAAGTGTGCGAACCTAAGCAACTTCTTCTCGATCTTATACATTTTCCCCTCATCAATTGTGCTAGAAGTGGATCAGAATATGTATAGGAACCCGAGCAAGTTTATTTTTTATCTTTCACATTTTTATTCCTAGTTTTATTTTGCTTTTATTGTTAAGAGTGGCGCTGGCGGAGTGCATTTCCCCGAGTGTCTTTTTAGATCACGTAAGATTGTTGATTTGTTGTGGTGACTCTTTCTGTGTGTCCCAGCCCGCGCCACAGCAGCAGCAGCAGCAGCACTAGCACTGAACACTGAGCGATGAGTAGTGTTGTTAATGGTGATACGTGGCACCTCTGTAACGTGACTTGGTCGTGTTTTGTATGGTTAGGTTAGGTTAGGTTAGGTTAGGTATAATTGTAGGGATACGTAAGTGTAATCTGATTTTGTTTGGTTTATATCTTGCGTCTTTTTTTTCTGCTTTCAAATTGCGGTGATTATTATTATTTTTTTTTTTTCATTCATCGATAGGATTACGTAATCTTAATCTGGTCTTATTTGTTTTATTTATTTTCATTTTTTATAACGTTGATTTTTTCATTGGGAGCTTTTTCGTTATTTCATACTGAGGTTTTTTTCTTTTTTTTACATAATAGTCTGTAGATGCACTATTTGTTAATTCACTTGTTAATTTTTTACTTGTTGAGGAGTGGCGGTGAAGAGAAACAAATATTATGAGGCGACTTTATTCCCGTCTATAGCATTTATTTATTTATCTATTTTATTTATCAGTTTATTTATTTATTTTCACGACGGCTTCAACATTGCCATTACTGTCATTGAAGGTGAAAGGAACTCATCATTTATTTATTTATCTATTTTATTTATCAGTTTATTCATCTATTTTCGTGACGTCTTCAACATTCCCATTACTGTCATTGAAGGTGGAAGGGGACGACCTCTCTGCCTCACCCCGCTTCCTGGGACACCTTCTGAGCCATCTCCCCGTGGATGTCTCCCTCCAGATATCCTCCCACACCTCCCCACCCATCCCTTATCCCCCACTACCCCCGCCGTCCCTCCCCTTCCCACACCACCCCCACCACCCCCCTCACCAACACCACTCCACTTCATCTAACCCTTTCGGAGTATTCCCCAACCCGGATCATTCTCATCCCCATTCTCCCCCACTACCACCACCCCCACCACACCCCGGACTCCCCCACGACCGACCCCTGACCTCTCACAACTTCTTCTCTGACCTCTTGACCTTCGTGCAGCAAACTGGCTTAGGTAGTTTATTCTCGCATGGCTTAGGGGGGAAGTTACCGCTACTCCCCCCTCCTCCTCCTCCTCCTCCTCACCACCATCACCCCCACCTGTCCACTGTCCCGACCTGTCAACACCTCGCCAGCTGCCTCCTCGTGTATCATGACTGCCAGGTGAGTGGTTGTGTGTGTTTTACTGTCCACGCCTTGACGGACGGACAGACAGAGAGACGGACGAAGGAGAAGAAGGGCAAAGAAAGGTAATATAAATAAATGTTGGTGTTTGTATTTGTAGAAGTTACGTACGGTGAACTTTGAATTAGGAGGATGGTTTTGTGTGTGTGTGTGTGTGTGTGTGTGTGTGTGTGTGTGTGTGTGTGTGTGTGTGTGTGTAAAGACGACAGGACGCATGACTGGGTATGTGTTTTAGATTTGTGTTTGTTTGTTTGTTTGTTGCTATTTTTGTTTGAGGGTTTAGTTAGAACTAGTGGTAGTAGTAGTAGTAGTAGTAGTAGTAGTAGTAGTAGTAGTAGTAGTAGTAGTAGTAGTAGTAGTAAAAGAACTGATAAAAATAGTAGTACTTTGTAGTAGTAAAACAACTAACAGTAGTAGTAGTAGTAGTAGTAGCAATAGTAGCAACATTACCACTACTACTACTGTACTACTACTACTACTACTACTACTACTACTACCACCACAATTGTCACCACCAGCACCACCACCATCTCACACCCATCCTAATCCCACAGCGGCAGTTGGGCGGCGGGGGCGTGTTGGTTGGGAGTCCGGACAGCTGCAGCGTGTACGAGGTGTGCTGTGCGGCGGGCGGGGGGCTGCTGGGGTCTGCCTCTACGCCCCAGAACTCCTTGGGGCACCCGCGGGCGTCGCAGTGTGGCCTGAAGGGCGGCGAGGCGTTGCGAGGCAGGATCAGCAGCCCTCAGCGTGTGGATGGCGATGCTGACTTCGGTGAGTGATAATCAGGATGGAACCAGAAGTAACGGGTTCAAGCTGGAGAAATTTAGGTTTAGGAGGGACACAAGAAGGAACTGGATCTCCAAAAGGGTTGTTTAGTCGAACGGACTCAGTAATCATATGGTTAGTGGTGAGACAATGGGGAGTTTTTAAAGATTAGACAAGTTTATGGATGAGGATGATTGGTGCAATCTTCGCCGTACCTCCACTACTTTCAAAGGGTATGAATTAGACCCTTTAGTACTTGGACGCATTTTCATATCTATTCTGCTTATTATTTAGCGATTTTATACAGCTTCAGAAACTCGTGTGGGGATTAAAATAGCAAAGACTTTGGCCATTAATTTTCCGACCTCCATAGACCCTTCCTAATGTCTAATCACATAAAAAAAACTCATGGTAAAAATGTGTCCCAGTACTGAAGGGGCTAAAGTTACATGGGATTTTAGGCACTTTTTTTTATGCTTCTAGTAAGAGATTAACGAAATATCTACATCCACTCTACCCTCACTCTGTACTGACGTCCTCCTCCCTCCCCCCTCTCCTCTGCGTTCCCTGCAGGCGAGTACCCGTGGCAAGGTGCTGTGCTGAAGAAAGAGGGTGTGGATAGCGTGTATGTGTGTGCCGGGACCTTGGTGAGCGACAGACACGTCCTTACTGCCGCCCACTGTGTCTCTGGGTAGGTTCATCAGATGGTGGTGGTGGTGGTGGTGGTGGTCTTTGTTCGTTTTTTTTTCATGTTGTTGTTCTTATTTGTTGTTGTTTTTTCATGGTTTTGTTTTTAATTTCTATTTTTTTTTTTTTTTGTGTGTGTGTGTGTGTTTATTCTTATTAGGGTTTTCTTTGTTCTTATTCTTGCTTTGTTTGTTCTTTTTCTTTTGTGTTGTAGTCTTTTTTTCTTTTCGTTTTTTGTTCTTGTTCTTGTTCTTGTTCTTGTTCTTGTTCTTGTTCTTGTTCTTGTTCTTCTTCTCCTTCTTCTCCTTCATCTATCACCACCACTACTCACCACACCAACACTAACACATTCCAAACTACCAATCACCCTAAAAAAAATAAACAAAAAAAAACACTCACAAAACACCACAAAACTACACCACAACTAATCACAAACACATACACCACCACTCAAAACCCCCAACGAAAGCCTACACTCACTCCCTCCCTCCTTCTCCTCCTTCTGCCACTCCACCAGGTACTCGGCAGGGGAGCTTCGGGTGCGCCTTGGGGAGTGGGACGTGAACAGTGACGATGAGTTTTACCCGTACGTGGAGAGTGACGTGAGCTCCCTGTACGTGAATCCTGACTACTTCTCCGGTAACCTGGTCAACGATCTGGCGGTGGTGAGGATGGCCGCGCCGGTTGATTTTGCGCGCAGGTGAGTTAGCTGATCGGGTGAAGAGAGAAAGGTGGTGGTGCGGAGGGGAAGGGACGCTAGAACTGGGGGGGGAGGGAGGGTAGTTGGTGGTGATGTTTAGATTATAGTTGTTGTTGTTGTTGTTGTTGTTGTTGTTGTTGTTGTTGTTGTTGTTGTTGTAAAGACAATGCTTCAACCAAAACGGGAAAAACAAAACATATAGCGATCACCAACTAAAAATAAATAGCAAATAAAACAAATAAATCAACAAATAAAAAAAAACATCATTAGATAAGATTCATTCAACTTTGAGGATAATGATGATATCACTAATATTTTCTTTCTTCTCTACTCCCTGCTCTACCCCGCCCCGCCCCGTCAGCCCGCATATCGGCCCCATCTGCCTGCCCCGCCAAGCTGACTTCAGTGGGAGCCGCTGTTGGGTGTCCGGCTGGGGCAAGGACAGCTTCGGGGATGGCGGCCGCTACCAGAGTGTGCTAAAGGTGAGGAGGAGGAAGAGGAGGAGGAGGAGGAGGAGGAGGAGGAGGAGGAAAATAAGGAGAAGGAGAAGGAGGAATCACTCAAATTATTTTATTATGAGTATAGCAAATGTATATACGTACGCGAATATGGATGAGAGAGAGAGAGAGAGAGAGAGAGAGAGAGAGAGAGAGAGAGAGAGAGAGAGAGAGAGAGTGTGTGTAAAGGATGGAAAGGAGAAAGAGGTGGAGAAGGAGAAGGAATAGAGATGGAGGAAGGAAACTAACTTTTACTTTTTTAAACATAACCAAATATAAATAGTTTGACTAATCTCTCTCTCTCTCTATCTGCTCTCTCTCTCTCTCTCTCTCTCTCTCTCTCTCTCTCTCTCTCTCTCTCTCTCTCTCTCTCTCTCTCTCTCTCAGGAGGTATCCATAAGTGTGGTATCGCGGGGGGCGTGTGAGGCTGCTCTTCGTCTGACGCGCCTGGGCCCTCAGTACACCCTCCACCCCGGCATGGTCTGTGCGGGGGGCGAGGCGGGCAAGGACGCGTGCAAGGTGGGTGCTCTTCTCCGCCTGTGTTTGTTTTATGTCATTCCTTGTTTTGTACGGTGTTTCTGGTAAACTCTGGAACTCCCTGCCTGCTTCTGTATTTCTAACTTCTCATGGCTTGACTGTGTTTAAGTAGGAGGTTTTTTTTTCAAGTCATTTGTCCCTGCCTTTCGGTTATTTATTTATTTTTTAATGTGTTCTTTAAGTCTCTCTCTCTCTCTCTCTCTCTCTCTCTCTCTCTCTCTCTCTCTCTCTCTCTCTCTCTCTCTCTCTCTCTCTCTCTTCCCTTCACTGCTCTCCATCTACGTCCATCAATCTACATGCATCAATAATCCATCTATTTTCCCCTCCCCTTCATCCTTCCCTTCACCACCATCCATCTACATCCATCAATCTACATGCATCAATAATCCATCTACTTCCCCCTTCCCCCTCCTCCTTCCCTTCACCGCTATCCATCTACACATATCAATATAATCCATCTATTTCCCCCTCCCCCTTTCACCGCCCTTCATTCCTTCCCAGGGTGACGGCGGCGGCCCCCTGGCGTGCGAGGGAACTGACGGGCGGTACCAGCTGGCGGGCGTGGTGTCGTGGGGCATTGGCTGTGGCGCCCCTGGTGTTCCCGGAGTGTACGTCAACATTCCCTACTACACCCCGTGGCTTCAGGATATCATGCGCTTGTAGTTAGTTATTTAGCTATTAATCTTCGGTTGTTCAGTTTATTTCCTCTGTTATCCGTACTTCTTGTTTCTTTTTGTTCTATTTTCCGTTTCTTCTTCCTTCGCCTTTCCCTTCCTTCCTTCCTTGTACCATATTCCGAAATGCTTCTGCGCTATATCTCCACTGCATTCAAGAGGCTTTTTTTTTATTGTTGAAGCTCCATGGTTTTCAATGCTTTTTACGGTTCTAGTGGTAGATTGATATGGTTTCTACAACAGGAACAGAAGGAGCATTGTTGAAAACCCGGCCAAGCAACTTCATGGCCTTTTGAAAGAGTCGTGGTGGTGGTGTGTGTGTGTGTGTGTGTGTGTGAGAGAGCGAAGCGTTTCAGAATTCGGGTTATATAATCAAGGCCTTCTTCCTTTATCCTTCCCTAGTCACCGCCCCCCACCCCCAACCCTCCCCGTCTCAACCTCCGCCAACACTGTCCTCAATCCCTCCTTGACCCACTTCTGTACCTGCAAGTTTCTCCCTGGTCGTGTGTTGTGTTCCTTAGGTTCGTATTCTCAAACACTTCTACAATACTTCACCTCCACTATTTCAAAAGGCTTTTATTTAAATTTATACGAATATTCTAATTTGTTTTTACGGTTCTAGAGGTAGACTGACAAGATTTCCACATTATTAGATGGAGAAACACTCTTGAAAATCTCGCGAATCATCTCTGTGGCCTTTGAGAAATAGTTGGGATGAGAGAGCAGTGTTTCTGAATACGGCAACTTTTACTCCCTCCCCTTATCCTGCCCCTTCCCCCCCCCCTCCAAACCTCTCAGTGTTCCCCAAGCCAGTCCCCACCAAGCCTCGCCGTGTGCAGAAGTGAGGCGTCATGGGGTGAAGTACAGTACAGTAAATCAGAAGTACATCACGCCAAATGACAGTACATGCTCCATTGTGTGGTTCATACTCCGTTGTTAATAGTAATGTCACTTTTTTTTCCGAATTGCACTTTTTATTGTTAAGATCACTTGTTTATCAGTAGTTTTTATTGATTTGTATGACTGTGTGAGTAATCTCGATTTTTATTCCGATTTGCACATCTTTATTATGATTACTGTTCACTGTTTCGTTACCGTGAGTTTTTTTTTTTTTTTTTATTCCTCATGAGCCACCTTGCATTTGATTTTTTATTCCTTTTTTTCCTTCAAATTGCACATTTTTTTTTTCATATGATCACTTATTGTTAATTAATTTTCTTGATTGACATTCCCTCATGAAGTGTCTTGAATATATTGTTATATTCACCGAATCGCACATTTTTAACATGATCACTTATGTAGCGTTAGGTTTATTGATTGTCTTCTTGAATGTGTTTTCTTTACGTAGGATGGCACAGACGGGGCGGGGCTGTTTGGACCGGGTGTGTCTAATGCTGTGTTTATCCCCGCCCCGCCCCGCCCCGCCCCTTGCCATATCCCAGAGGTCACGTTAGTATAGTAGTGCTAGTGTTGTACTGAGTGCCGGGCTGCTGCTGGTCGGCTGGTCTGTCTGTAAATAAACATCTTAAAGCTACTTGTGCCACTTCTTTCCCCACCAGTCTTCCTTCCACCCGCTTAGTGGTGTGGATCATGATATTCTGTTACACTCCTGCATGTCCGCACTTCAACTCCATTCAAAAGGTTCTAGTCGAAGTGAAACGGATTTTTATTTATTTTTTCGGTTCTTGTGACAGACTAACAATATTTTTATACATGATTAACAGGAGAAACTTATGGAAATCCAACAAATATCCTTTTTAGACCTTAAAAAAAATATGGCAGTGAAGTGTGCTTTTACGTTTTTAAGTGATCATTTAAAAGATTTCTACAAGATTAACAGGAAAAACACACTTGAAAACTTAACTAATCATCTCCGTGGCCTTGGAAAATAGTCGTGGTGACCAGGCAGTGTTTCTGAATGCTGGCTGACTCCCAAGTACTGCCATACCTTTGTTGTTCTTCGTAGTCTCTTACCTTTTGTGTTCACCCTTTTCCTTTCTCCGTCCTTCTCCTCCCCCCGTGAAGCTTTGTTATAATCTCTATTCAGGTGCTGTCCCTCCCCATCCCCCCTCGCCTCCTGGACCCGCCCGTCTATCTTTATTAGGTAGGTAAGGTTCAAGGTTGGTGAAAGTCTCTCTCTCTCTCTCTCTCTCTCTCTCTCTCTCTCTCTCTCTCTCTCTCTCTCTCTCTCTCTCTCTCTCTCTCTCTCTCTCTCTCTCTCTCTCTCTCTCTCTCTCTCTCTCTCTCTCTCTCAATTTAACTGGTATTTTCACTAATTTGTGTGAAAAATATGAAAAAACAGCCACCTTATTTTTAAAAAGAACCATTTTCTAAAAAAACTGAATTCCGTAGGAAAGGTAACACTAACACTGAGTCGATGAGTGACGCAAGAAACAGCTCGTTATAAGAAGCCTCAATTGATTCCTTGCTTCGAAACACGTCTCGGGGAAGAAAGTAACGGAAAGCGACTAAGGAACTCATCACTCATACTTTCGACACCTTCACTGAATCGACTCATGCTCACCATTTGGTGACCGGTGATACTCACTTCCGCTGCCAAAGAAGTTTGAGTGGTCACGTTTTACTTCTGCTGTGACGAGGTTTCCATATCGATAGCAAATCATCAGAGGACATAATACACAGGACTGCACAGGACGCAGGGTGAAAGGTGGGAATGCGCTGCTGTTCTATATATGCTTGGAATAATGAGGTATGGGTGCTACTTTGGTATGCAGTCTGCATGTCCAGCACCACTGATAGAAGTAATCAAGTGGTGTAGCTATAGGGCTTATAGCAAAGGAGACATGAAGAAGGTTCTTAGGATCAATAGCCAGGATATAACCAGAAATAATGGGTTCAAACTTTGGAAATCTTGATTTATGAAAAAAATGGGAAGGAAATCTGTGATTGGATTGCTGTTTCTATCCATTCACACACGAAGATACACACGTTCAAGGCAGGAAACATGCAAGGTACAGTTCTTTCTGAATACTTTGGAGTAAAGCTTCCTAGCTTTGTTTTTTTGATCAGGTGACTTTTGCACGAGTTCAAATTAAAGTAATTTTTCATTTGCCATCGATGATTTAGTATTTAGATCAAAATTTAAATGAAATTTGGGATCACCTGAAGATCCGCCACCCCTGGTTATTTCAAGCCTAACTACATCAAGCCATGGTAGGCTTGGGTAGGTTTGGTTACTACAAAAGCCTAGCCTAACTTAACCTAACTTAAACTAAGCTAACCAAACCTACCCAAGCCTACCATGGCTTGATGTAGTTAGGCTTGAAATAACCAGGGGTGGCGGATCTTCAGGTGATCCGAAATTTGAGGACTTTCGGCCAAAATTGGTGTAGGGCCGTGACGGCCTTGGGCGCCGCACGGGGGAAGAAGGTGGCTGTCGGGTCTGGCCTGTGGCCCAAGGCAGGGAACTGGCAGCAGCAGGTCCGTCTTTTCCTTAGCGGCCTTCATGGCTCAAGCTTCACTAGAAGTCGTCCACTTGCAGCGCCTCACACTAGGCAAGGGGTCGCCATAAGCAAGGGATCAATGTCTACCATCCATCACTAGAGGGAGGGAGAGGGGGGAGGGAGGGGGGGGGGAGTCCTGATTGGGAGATAAGGGCTCCTCCTTCCATAGAGTCTGGTGGTGGTGGAGGGTGGGTGGGTGGTGTGTACGGGTCCCTTGAGTGTGTTGATGGCACCGGGCTGAACAACTCGCCATGAACGAGGGCACGCTGTGCGCCATGCAGCACCAGCAGACACTGGCAGTACGAGGGGGTGTTCTTTGGGGGTGAAAGGACACTGCCAGTAAGAGGGGGGTGGGTCCTTTTGGGGTGAGAGGGCTCACTTCATGACAGTGTTTGGGGAGTGGTGGTGTGTGGCGGGTCATTGCTCATGGCGAGCCGTGTGAGGAGCGGCAAGGTTGCATCGTCACTGCCCTCACACCCACAGGACTGCTGCTGCTGGGGTGGACCCTTGGGGTGGAAGGGTTCGTCCTGGTATGTATGTACCTGTGTACGTAGATTTGACTTCAATGGCGTGTAATTATCACCACCACGCCATCAATGGAATTGCACCACAACGTTATCGTGGAAACTGGCATCGTTATCTTGGAAACGAGACTGGCATTGTTATCATGGAAACACCCACCCACAGGACTGCTGGGGTGGACCCTTGGGGAGGAAGGGTTCGTCCCGGTATGTGCCTGTGTAGATAGGTTGACTTCAATGGCGTATAGCCATCCCACGCCCACAATGTCATCGTGGAATCGTATCGTTATCTTGGAAAAGAAACTGGCATCGTTATCGTGAAAACTGGCATCGTTATCGTGAAAACTGGCATCGTTATCGTGAAAACTGGCATCGTTATCGTGGAAACTGACATCGTTATCGTGAAAACTGACATCGTTATCGTGAAAACTGGCATCGTTATCGTGGAAACTGGCATCGTTATCGTGGAAACTGACATCGTTATCGTGAAAACTGGCATCGTTATCGTGGAAACTCGCATCGTTATCGTGGAAACTCGCATCGTTATCTTCGTCACTCGCTTCGTAATCATCGTTATTTATTTTTCGTAACATCAAATTCTTTATCATAATCTCAATATTCATATTTTTTTAACTCTTATGGTAATATATTCAACAGTACAGTTCCTCTATGATAAAAATTTTGACCAGCAAAGCTCCATACTTTTCTCTTACATGGACTGCATAATTTCGGGAGGTAATAAGTAGCAGTTTGAGCAAGGCTGGTATGGTCTAAAACCGTTCACCCATATAGGGGAGTGACTCCACAGAAGACGTGGCTGTCTGAGTATGAGTCTCTGACATATGACATATTTATTTATATGATGCTGTCATATATTAATTTATTTTCATGTTGGTCGTTATGGCTACTCTTGAGGCAAAGACAAAGGCAGCGGTTAGTCATCCCATTACCTAATTGGAATTCATTGGTACTAGTTATTCAATCATGTAAAAGTTGACCTGCTACCTGTTCGTTTTACAATTGCGCGCTACATATCTGAGTGTTGTTCTTTTTTTTCCAGTTTACTTATTTAGTAGTTTGTAACATTTTTTCATAATCTGCCCTCTTCAGACTTTGCATCTTGGAAGTGTAGGTTCATTCTTCAATTGTTATTGAACCGTCAGATGCTTAGAAATAAGACGTACACAGTACAGTAACCTTCATTGCAGTAATAGGCTAATATAAGCCGGCTTCATTTTTATATTCAAAGGAACTCTGCCAGTTATGGATTGAGCAAACAGTTTTATTAATACCACAGAACAAAAAAAGACTTCATAAATATCACACTTTTCTACAAGGAATATAAGTATATACGTATTTAGTGTTACATACACTATGTCAGGATGTCTGTGTCAGTCACGCTGGTGATGGATGGCAGTGACACTGGTGAGCACTGCCACATGTAGGCCGAACAACTTCAGACAGAATGAATGCAGCAATAGCCGATTGTACTCGTATGTGTATTTTCAAGATAGATATGCGTTTTATATATTTTAAAAACCTATTTCTTATTCGCGAGGGAAGAATTTACCACAGAGAATCGTGTGAACCAGGATAATCAGTCTGTAAAAATTATGATGGTTGTTTGTTTTCAAAATGGCTTGTCCTTCTGGCCTTACCTTCGTGCTTTTCATGGCCACCCCAATGTCTCAAAAGATGTATTGCTTATGAATGTGAAACTCAACATTCCCCATCTGTGCCTGCATTGGTAATAGACCAAAGATGCTTCAATGCAAGACGCGCCATTTCACTGTGTAGGCTACAGTACGTATATTCCAATTATTGTTAGAGTGGCATATCTTTACCAATTCTTCGTCAGTTTGAGTTCTCCTGATGGGAAGGGGTCATGTCAAGTGCCTCATCACACTGGCTTAGGGCAACTTGGGTATCTGAAGGACTGCAAGCCAATACACTCAGATCACATCCCGTACCTCCTCTGTACAAAATGAATATGGACCTTGAGGGAAAACAAGCCCACCTGGATGGAAATTAGACAGTGAAGACTTGTCAGCAACTGAGTATATGGCAGTACAGTTAATTAGTATAGCACCATATTGTTAAGTAAATAATCTTAAAAACTTAAAAGAAATGTTCAGGATTAGATGTGGGGAAGGTAGAATAATTAAGAAAAAAAAGGGAGGTGCCAGAATAAGGGTTGAGATGAGGAGTGGTGCTCATGTTAAGTACAATGTGTAATACCTGAACAAAAGACCGAAGTTTGATGTAGAGGTCAAAATTACCAGTGCAATGTGTGGTAAGCATTGTGGTAAGATTGAGAAGACAGAATACTAAAGATGGATAATGCCGTGATGTTTTTGCAACAGAAATCAACTTATAGCTTGAACAAGAGAATATGAAGTTAAATATATGACTTTCCAAGAAAATACAAGAGCAAGAGGTGAGAGACAAAACGAAAGAAAATAATCTGAAGAATACTAAGTTTTAAAAATGAGAGAGAGAGAGAGAGAGAGAGAGAGAGAGAGAGAGAGAGAGAGAGAATGAAAAGGCACACCAAAGTACTTGGGTTACCAAGTACAAGAGGCAAAGTTGTCAAAAGAAAGACAGATATGAATGGATTAGGGAGAGAGGTACCAGTGTCAATAAGAATCAAGAGAAAGAGATACAAATAAGGGAGAAAGAGAGATACAGGCAATGGCAAGGAAAGAAACATTAGGGCAAGCAAGAGAGGTACAGATAAGGGCCAAAAGAAGTACAGATAAGGGTAAGGGAAGAAAGTAAGGGCAAGGAAAAGAGGCACATTTAAGGGGGCCAGTGGTATGAGGTAGAGGTAATGGCAAGGGAAAAAACATTAGGGCAAGGAAGAGAGGTACAAATAAGGGCCAAGGGGAGGATGTATAGTTAAGGGTAAGGCATTAGCAAGGGCCAGGAGGAAGACATACAGCTGAGGCCACAGGGGAGAGATATTTTTATGTAAGAGGGGAAAACTGGCCAAGAGCAACAAAAAAAAGCAATGAAAATGAAAAGGGTAAGGAAAGAGGGATTAATGAGGTGAAGGGGACAACATGAAGAGGGCAGTGCAGGGCAGGCAGACTCTCCCGAACAATGACACTGTTTATTTCACCGCTACACAGCACGAAGCACACTGGTTCACTAGAGGTGGCTCATAATAAAAGTAACTGGTTCACAAATCAATGCCCATAGGGTTGGTGGCCTCTACACTACAGGGCGGCTGAGAGAGGCACGCCGAGGCTGGTTGGTTGGTTGGTAGGGATAGACAGACACGGCAACTAATGTTATTAACAGCTGGTGTGAGAACATCTTGATTTGGAATGGTAGTATTTCTGGGAACATGACAATACTGTAGAAGGTGAATACTGTACATTGAATTGTCCTTAGAGACCTTGTGTGTGGTTTGAGTTCTAATATACGGTACTAGTGTGACAGTGTTGAACAGAGGAAGTGGTGTAATAAATGGAAACCTTGTAGACAAAATGTGCAAGAGATTTGAATTTCTGATGGTGGTCTTTAGGTTCCAATGGTGAATGGGAGACTACAAAACAACAATGAAATAATAAACAGTCAAATAATATATCAAACTAAATAAAACGTCAATAGAATTTTAGTAACCAACAATGGTCCTGATAATCTGATCAAATAAAACTATCTACTGTAAAAATAAACAAAGACAAAGGTTGATAAAAGCATTTCCGCAATATAATTCTGCCGTTCAAAACAGTCTACGTACAAACAGATAAACAAAAAGGGACAAAAAAATAAAACGAGAGCAACACAACCCTGGGGAGGACACAAGGACAGTCAAACTCCCAGTGAAGTTGTCTGGCTGACAGCTAATGCACGCTACAGTCAGGTACTATCAGTGTATCTCTACCCGAGGACACACCCAGCCCCTCCACCCTAGCTACACTCACACGGACACACACACACACACACTCACTCACTCACCCACTCACGCAGACACGACATTCATCAAGCTATGCGGTGAAAGACACATTAGTTTTGCGCTGTAAGCTGAGAAAAGTGTTACTCGACTACCCTCTACACACGACTACATCTGTGGGTTCCTGTGGGTGCTACAACAGCGGTACGAAGCCTATGAGCTGCCTACAACTCACTACAAGCGCTGGGAACAGAGCTGGACCACTCTGATGATGAAACACAGCAAGCAGCTATGGTTCTGGCAATTATGTGTACAAATAAATGTAGAAATGTTTAAAAGAAACTCCTGCATAGCTATGTTCTCACTGCAACAGTGTGTCAAGCTTTCACATAACATAATGCTGGGGTGAATTTGTTTATAAAATACCCAACATGCTTACGACTAACGAGACGACATCTTCCAGCAGGCAGGGTGGCACCTGGCAGGGTGGTCGTTACCAACCTTACAAATGTAGCGATCTGGGAAGGAGATTTTTCAGGTTCAAATGTCCACCACAGGCTGAGACTCTCACCACAACTGCCTCTTCTGTACCACATTCCCTCTCACCATTACATACATACTCTTCTAAGTTTACTCTGCTACGTTACTTTCCTAATATGGCATCTCCTTACAGCAGTGTGCAGGGAAGCCTTGCTCTGACACCCTGGGACTGAGAGGCACTTGCTGACACACCACCATCCGTCCCAGTCCCACCGCCGGCCACCCTCAGTAACACAGGGGCACCATCGCTCTCCTTCTTTGTTGACACTCTGACACGTTAAGTAATGTCAGAACAAGGTATTCCTGCAAATACAGATTGTCTCTAACCTGAACACTCAAGATATAGCACTATTAAATTTCAATAATCTACATTTTATCTATTGCCACAGTTTTACTTCTTAAAATAATGCCAATATGAATGCTCAATATATTTGCTTTTGTCCTAAACTTTCTTCTTATAATAGACATATGTAATTTGTAATAATTTGTAATATCAGTCAACAATAAAACCTAACTTATCACAGTCTTCTCATAGCTTGCACTGTAAACTACTGAATAAGCAAGTAGTATGTAGGTACTTTACCAACACTGTCCTTGCACATCACTTGTGGCTCACTCTCAACCTTTGCACTTTGATGCTCGCCAGAGCTGAGTGGGAGGGGGAGTTTGTCCGAGGCAGTGCACACGTGTGCTGCACTGGCCGGTCCAGCCGTGGCGTTGCTGAAGAAACACGGGTGAAATGCAGGTGCTCCCCACGTGGTCTGAGATTCACGGCATGAACACAGTAACCAAACCCCCGGTAGAGCTGCCAAACTTACACCACTCCTGGACACTTCCCTCAACGTCTGAAACTTGACGCCTTCTACGTGGCAAAATATATCATGTCAAGCTTACAAGATTTGTTTCACCGGCTGAATACTGCACTTGTCACCTGCACTCCCGGCTAGCTGGTGGTGGCCACTCCGTCCCTCATGCCTCCCTGCTGCCCACCCTCTTCGCCACTGGTCCTGCCACTGCCCGGTGCACCGTGCAGGGCTGCCTCCTGCCCTCCACTTGGGGTGGCCAGGTGGTATGTGGATCTACAGTGGATTTCTTCTTTAACAGCCTCCATTTCTCTGCTAGTGGGGAGCAACATACTGCAGCTGCTCCTGCCCTGTGCTTCTTTCCTCTCATTGCTCCTGAGGGAAACATTCAGCTGCTCACGTTTGCCACTCAGTTCCTCAGTGGAAATTGCTCCACTTTTGGTGGCTGACTTTTGTACCATCTCTGCTTCCCTGGACACACTTTGATTATTACCCGTTTCCCTGGTGCTATTCGTGCGCTGGACAGTTGGTGCTTCATTATGACTGGCCACGTCCGTCCCTGCCTTAGTGCTGCTGTCGGAGAGATTAATGGCACCAAGGCTGTCATGGCTGTCTGTGGCACTCTCCTCCACTGTACAGCCATTGCTGCTCACCTCTGTATTATCCACCTCCTTCTCTGTCATGGAAGGGCTGGAGGTAACATTTCCACTCTCCTCATTGATTTCACCTGTGCTGATGGTGGGATCACTGGCTTTACTTCCCTCCTTTTCCCTGTCAGTACTGGAGACATTTTTTTCCCTGTTATCTTCACTCTTTTCAGAGATGGAAGGACTTGAGGTAATATTTTCTTTTCTATCTTCTTTTATTTTATCTGGTGCTGAAGGGGTAGCAATAATTTCCTCTCCTTCCCCCTCTTCTTTCACTTCGTTGTCTGTAGTGGAGAGACTGGAAGCAGTCTTTCCATCTTGCTCTGTTTCCTTATTAGTTAATGGAGGGGAGACATCCATTTCCCTTCCTTCCATCTTACTGCTTGTTTCCTTATCTGTGTTAGAGAGACCTGAGGTAATGCTGTCCTTGTTCTCCTTTTCCTCCCCGTTATGGTCTGGCAGGTCTGGGGAGTCAGCAGGCGTGTCCTTCCCTGACTCCCCGGGCGTCACCACTGTGGCCGACACCTTGCGGATCACCAGGGACAGCGGGGACTCCTCGGAGGAGACGCACTCGTAGCTGGACTTGGCCGTGGCGTGGCGCTCTATGGCTCTCAGCAGGCGGTGGTGACGGGCGGAGTGGACGCGGCGGTGGCGAGAGAGAGCAGTGGCAGTGGTGAAGGCAGCAGTGCAATCTGGGCAGGCATGGGGGCCTGGTGTGCGGTGATGCTTGTCGTGGCTCCTCAGTGCTGCTGCAGAGCTGAAGAAAGCACCGCACAGCTTGCAGGCGAAGGGTGCGGCCTCGTTGTGGCGGCGGATGTGGCGTTCCAGGTGGAAGGCGCGGCGAAAGGTGAGGTGACACAGGTGGCACTCCAGGGGCTTGTCTCCTGCCTGGTGGATGGCCTGGTGCCGTGCCAGGTCTGAGGGCGTGAAGAAACGCATCCGACACTCCTGACAGGCGTGCCGCCGCTCGCCACTGTGCCGTCGCACGTGGAGTTGCAGGTGGCACTTGCGCATGAACCCGGCACCGCACAACTCGCACAGGAAGGGCCGCTCCCCACTGTGGGTGCTGGCGTGCCGCTTCAGCTCTGTGGCCGACCTGAAGTTGAATGGACACAAGTGGCACTTGTGGGGCCGCTGGGGCATTGCAGCAGCACCATTGGCCTCGCCGCCGCCGCTGTTACCGCCGCCACTAGCCTTGCCTGGCCGCCGCTTCTTGGTGATGGCGGCCTTTCTGCTGCGCCTGTTCACTGGCTGCTTGCACTGCTGTGGCTTGCATGCCGGAGGCTTGGGCGGAGGTGTCATCGCAGCCGGCTTGTCTGCAGGTTTGACGTCTTCTGTCTTGACGTTCCTGTGAGGAGTGGTTCTTGGCTTGATCTGTGGCTCTTGCTTCTGCTTGAGTGCTGCCTGGGCTGCCAAGGCCTGGCGCTCCTTCTCCATCTGTGCCAGACGGTTGGCCTCGTTCCTCCTGCGACAGGCGTCACACGTGTTCTTGCCCTTGGTGTTGTTGGCCGGCACCACCCAGGCCGTCCGCGGCTCACCCATGGCAGCAAAACCCGTCCCTCCACCTTTGCTGGCGACGGGTGAGTTGGGTGCCGTCTTGCCAGGGGTTGGTGGCATGCAGTGAGGCTTCCCTCCCTTGGCTGGCGTCGGCGATGGGCTGGGCTGGTCCGGTTCGGCCTTCACTGCCGCATGGCACGGCTCAGTCTTGGTGGTGGCCGGTGGTGTCACCTTGTTCTTGTCGTCCTGGGCCGGCACCTCCTCTGGCTGGGAAGCTGCCGAGTCATCGTCCGGCAGCGACACAAACACCTCTCCCTCGGCCTCAGTGAAGGTCACGTCGCAGGCCACCAGGGGCGGCTCACAATCAGAGTCGTCAGAGTCCCCGCCATCATCCTGGGGCAGCCCACCGGCGCGGCCCACCTGGCCGGCAGTGCTGGCCGGGGTGGTGGGTCCCTCCGGTGGGCTGCCGGGGATCAGTGAGTGAGACAGCAGGCGGCTCACCTCCCCCAGCAGCAGCAGATGACTCAGATTGGCCTCAGGGTTGAAGAGGCTGGGTGGGAAGAGGCTATGCTCCAGCTGGCTGGACTGGCTGCTGCTGCCCTCATCATGCTCCTCCACCCGCTGCTGCTCCTGCACCTTCAGGAAGGGAATGCGGTCTTCCTCGTCGCTCTCGAAGCACTCCACGTCGTCCTCCAGCTCCACGAAGGAGTAGCTCCGCTGGCGCAAGTTTCGCTTCTTGATGATGCACACTGTCTTGCCGCCCGGCCGGTAGGTTGAGTCCGGCTTGTTCTTCTTGTTGCGGCGGCCATTTTTCTGGGCATCTTTGGAGGTGATCTGGTCCTTGGCCTCCCCCTTGATCTCCCCCAACTCCCCCTCCCCCTCCTCCCCCTCGCCGGGCCGCTTGGTGCCGGGGGCCTGGTGGGTGCGGCGCTGGTGGCGCAGGAGGCAGGAGGAGGTCACAAAGCAGACTCCACAGTCATTGCAGGCGTGGCGGCGGTCCTCCACGTGGCGGCGGGTGTGCACCTCCACGTGGTCCTTCCTCTTGAAGCAGCGGTGGCACAGGCGGCACTGGTACGGCCTCTCCCCGCTGTGTACCCGGCCGTGGCGGGATAGCTCGTATGGCGTCCTGAAGGAGGTGTCGCACTGGCAGCACTTGTGGGGCTTCTTGCCCGGCTCACACCCCCCCAAGCACTCCCCCGGCTCCCCGCTGTCCTCGCTGAGGAAGGCGTACTCGTCCTTGATGGCCTTGTCTGCCGCCATGGTGATGTCGTCGCACTGAGTTTCGATGCTCACCATCTCCGGCTTCACCCGGGGAGGGCACGAGGAGCCTCCCACCGCCACCTGCCCCTCCTCAACCTTACCCTGACACTCCCTGGCTGTGTCCTTGTTTTCATCCTTCCGTGCATCTTCCTGCTTCCCTTCACTGTTCACAGGGCACTGAGGGGGGTCTGCCACCTTCTCTGTGTCTCCACCACCCTTGTTCTGCACCTCTTCCTTGTCTCGGCTCTCCTGCTTGATGCCTGCCACCCCTGGACTCTCCTCTCTCCCTGAGGTCTCACAGATCTCCTTCTTTATGAGTGGCAGTGGAGAGCTGGCCGTGGGAAGTGTCTGGTGTCCTGCCTTGCCAACACAGGCCTTCAAACCTTCTGTGTCTCTGCTGTCTTTATTCTGCCTCACTGCTGGCAATGCAGGCTTCACAGTGTTGCCATCAGTGCCTCCCTTCACAGTTGGCTCTGCTTGACTTGTGGCACCATCCTGCTTGTCTCCCTTCACAGCCTCTGCCTGTGGGTTGTGTATGCTGATGCCTTGACTCACAATCTCAGCAGGTGCCCCACTCACTGCTGCCAAGCCACTCTTGACACCTTCCGGCTCACAAGTCCCTCCACTTCCTGTGTCTCCTGTCCTGGTGGTGACACTCAGGCTTGGTGTTTTCAGGAGTGTACAGTTTACTGGCTCTGGCACACTGTTGTAGCTGTCTCTTGACATACTTTTCACACCTGTGATCTCTGCCAGACCTTCCTGTCTTATTCTCTTGATGTCTGTCATGCCGGACAATCCTATAGCACCATCCTGACTCACCCTCTTGCTAGCTGCTGTGGTGTTCACTAAGCCGGTGTCTGTGGTGTTGCCTTCACTCACCTTCCTGCCAGCTGTCACATCAGGGACGCCTGGACCACCATCTTTCTTTAGTTTCTTGGTGCTGGCCTCGGCCGCTGTCCCTAGGCATGTGCCATCCTGGCTCACCCTCTTGGTAGCTGCCATGCTTGGTGCCTCTGCTGCACTGCTCTGACTCTCTCTCTTGGCATCCATCACACTTTCTGGCAGAGCAACACCAACCCTTGTGGCAAGGCTGTGGCTGTCTGGCCTTGCTGCACTGAAAGTCCTTGTATTACTGCCCTGCTTCTCTCCCTCCACATTGGACACATGCAAGCTCCCTGAGGTGATGTTATGACTGGCTCGTTTAAAACTTGATCCCCAGCCATCTTTCCTGAAGATGGGAATCTTGATCCTTCCTATAGTCAGTTTTTCCTTCCCTTCTTGAACGCAAGGCTCGTCCTCGCGTCCTGGGCCCTTGTCATAGCCCTCCCTCTTGAAGGCTGGCACTCGAACACTCCCTATGGCACCACCTTTAACACTTGGTGTCTGCAGACCACCCCTGGCTGGGCTCACTTCCTCCACCTTAGTGAGCTCTGCCACACTGAAGCCTCGTGTACCATTGCCCTGAGCTCCCCCCACAGCAGCAGGCACTTGCAGGCTCCTTGTGGCACTTTCTTGCTCCCCCTTAATTCCCGTGCCCCC
>JAHFWG010000290.1:117182-155337 GCA_020233015.1 Callinectes sapidus | reverse complement strand
ATGACAGCTTTAAACAGCCACGATCCCAGCCCTTCAAGACGTGGAGACAGCCTGCCCCTCTCTCAACAGACATGAGGAGCAGTGAAGCTGTGACAGTTCCCTGGCATGTGACCACCACCACTAGTAAGATGTTGATTGATTCACCACCACCTGTCTTATCTCTGGTGTGGCTAGGTAGTGCTTGGCTGCTGTTTAGTGATGGTAATCTGTTTGCTTTGATGAAGAATAAATGGTGAAGTGATGACATGGCATGGTAACTTGGTTGGTTTTATTTCAGGAGAATGGAGTGCTGGAGGAAGGACATTGAGCTGTCGAGTGTGGTGGTGCAGTGCAGCAGTCTGGTGTCGGTGCTGGAGGGCTGCCTGGGGCCCTGTGGGAAGGCAGTCCTCCTGGAGAAGGCCGGCTGTATCATCATCACCAAGGATGGGATGGAGCTGCTGTCCCACCTGGAGGTGTGCGACCCGCTGGTGAGTGTGGTGGTGCGGGGAGTGCTGGACCACACCAGGGTGCTCGGGGACGGCTGCAAGTCCACCCTCTTCCTGCTGCACCGCCTCCTCAGCTCCCTGGACACCCACGTCCCTCAAAGCTCCGGCACCATGCAAGGGGTCAGGAGACAGAGACTCATACAGATTGTGCAGCAGATAAGGTGTCAGGTGCTGGGTGTGGTACAAAGAGATGTCATCAAGTATGGTGCTCAAGTATACCCTCTGAACAGCTTTGAGGTGTTTTCCCACCTGTTGCACACCTCTGCTGAGGACTTTTTTATAACTAAGTTTTCAAAACTCATTGCTAGAAATCTTGCAAAACTTTTTTCTTCCTACATTTCTTGTGTATGTAGCAGTAGTAGAGAACTTGTGAAACTGATCAAAGATTTAGCAATAAAAGCTCACACTGCAATTGTTGAGATCTATCACATGCCACTGATGATGTCACACGTGCTTAACGTTTTTGTGGTCACCAGAAACTTCCGCTACCTACACAGCGGCATGAAGTTCAACAAGGTTTGCTGTGCCTGGTGGTCCATGAACCTGGAGGAGGAGGAGGAGGAGGGGGGCCTGCCTAGAGCCATCATAGAGACCAGCCTGAGGGAGATGCTGGTTGGGGGAATCCTCATAAAGAGAAATTCAGTTGAACGAAGCCTGGCCCACCTGTCCTCACTTGGGACGGAGCTGGTGTTCTCCTCGCTCCACTTCCCTGACTGGGCCGTGTCCCTCTGTGCCAAGTACGGCATGTCCCTGCTGGACTCGGTGGACACAGACGAGCTGGACTTTTTGTTGGAGCGGTTTGGCGTGCTGCCCATCATGGAGGAGAGGGACGTACGCCCTGGTGTGGTGAGGAGCATAGACAAGATAGAGCCTCTGAACCTTGGCACATGCAGGTTTGTGCAGCTGAGTGGCCTTGGTGTACACCAGATACTGCTCTGTGGCCCCACACAGGCACAGTGCAGACAGTTTTCAGGATGTTTTCATCAGTTCTTTAGATACCTCAGTTCTTGGGTAGCAGATTGTGTGGATTTCTCTCAGAGCAGTGACATATACACCTGTAATGCTGCTGCTGCTGCTGGCTGCAGGGACAGCTTCTCTCCTCCCTTCAGCCCTGATGAGCTTCCCCAGTGTGAACTGTCCCCAGTACTGAGTGAGGCCCAGTCCTCAGCTCCCCCCAGCCCAACCACTGTGGCAATGTTCTTCACAGTGCCACAGGGGGGCTATGGGGAGCTGCTGGCTAAGTACCTGGTGTCAGAGAACATTTCAGTGGACATAAAGAACTCCATTATGAAGTCTGTTGTTCTGGATGTTTTCAATGAGTTGCCAAGCTTATTATACAAGAAGTCTCAGTTTTCTCCAAAGAGCTATGTTGAATTTCAAACCAAACTATTTAATAATTTCACAGAGCTGAGGCACAATAACCAAGTGATGTTGTCACACATGCTAAAGGACAACAGGTTCAGAGGATACCAGAACCCATTCCTGCTTTTCAAACTCCTAAACTGTGTACTGCACTTAGCAGAGTATCTCCTGAGAATTGAGTGCATTGTTCCTGCCAAACAAAGAATTTCGCAGCGGACTAGACACTGCAGCAGTGACAGCGAGAGTGAATAGACCAGCCGAGTCACCAGGGAAAGCCACACGACACACAACCACTCATTACCCACTGCCATGGAGTTTCCACTTGGACAAACAACAACTGCACTCCCTACAAATGCCAACCTTCATCCAACACTCTCCACACTGCCAAGACACCCACCCTGCCCACCACACACCTCCTCCACCTGTATATGTAGTCACTGAATGGGTTTTATATTTGGACTGTGTACTGTTTGACAATAATATAGTGCTTTCTTACTTATTATCATTAAATATTGTTTCCCAACATGAACTTGGAAAATGTTGTGTTTTTGACATGTTGGAGTTGAGAAGAGCAGTGCCGCCAGTAAGGAGGGCCATTGTGTTACTCAAGTGCCTGCTGGATCCCACTGCTCTTGTGAAGGTGGAGTGACACACACACACACACACACAGAGGAGAGAAGAGTGTTACAACCACAGGACATGGACATAAGCCTGCACACAACTGTAATGCAATTCAAGATAATAAAAATGTCTTTCATTTCATAAACATAGTTCAATTTCATTTAAGACTTTTACACTTTATCAAAAATTGCATGCATTTGTTATAATCAATATTGATATTATACTTTAATTTTACTTGCCAAAGGAATTTCAAGTACATATTTGTTACAACATTAATAATAATCACATAAGATGTTAGATTTCACTTATCCACTAACTTTTCCATTTGTGTGGGATAAGTTTTTGCTTTGGTAAGCTATGAAAGATTATGTTCATCTATTTCCTCTAGTTCAGCCTTCATTACTATACAAGTACTCATCTCAACAAATTGTAATCACATGAACACCAAACAACTCCCACAGCAGTTTGACCAACAGCCAGTAGTACATTCTGCAACAAAGCCAGTCACTCCAGCAGCAATGCATGCTCATCACCCAACCACCTGAACCCACACATTTTGATAATCCCCCACCAGCTCTTCATTGTGGCTGCTAAACCTTTTACTACGGTATACAACAATGCACAATACTAAAACGTTGTGCATGGATTGCTTTATTACCATCTTCAAGAAAAAAAAAGAGTTGATAAATAAAGTATGTATTGCAAAAGTAAAGAATTCAAAAGATCCTTCCTTTGTCAGATGTTGGTGTTTGTCGCCTTAGACTTTTATTTATTTCCATTATTTTTTTATTCATTTTTATTTTTTTATTTATTTATTTTTTTCATTATTACTTTTGGTCTATTCTGGTATCACTGACCAAGTAAACAAACAATAAAAAATAATAATCGAAGTTAACCCAACCACAAAATTATCCAAACCTAACTGTTTCAGGAGCGATGTCTTGATTTTCAAAAGCCAAAGAAAGAGATCAATAAGAAAACAAAAGAGATAAACGTGAAGTCCAGTGAGTATAATACCACTACATACATGCCGTCGTGCCGTGCGCTACTGACAAATAATAAACCTAACCCACTGTTTCAACGTGTATAAGACGAGAAAAAAAAAAAAAAAAAGGTTAGAAATTAATAAAGAAAGTGCCATATAGCAGTGAAAAGTGAAACTAATATTAGCTAGAACCGCTGAAACATTCTTAATATTCCCTAACAAACTTGCTGTAGAGTTAATCTATAAATGTTTAAATAAAAAATAATACGGACGGGACGTCGTGTTACTTTTTCTTCTATTTCATTTTATTGTCGTTATTTTCCTTTAGTTTACAAACATACAACTGCATGGAAAACAAGTGTAATAAATTGATGGTTTTGAGTATTTGGTACTACTGTACACTGCTTGGAAATCACAAACTCTATCTTTGTAAATACATTTCCTACCACACAAACTCTTTTCCCACTGGTGAACTTTGACTACAGACAACATAACGGTAAAGGAATGAATCGAAATACATGAGGGTAAAGGTAAAAACAGCGTATATATTTGACTTTTTAGAAGACTGTATTAGTACCAGCTGTGAGTCACTCCACTGCTACTGCTGCTGCTGTTGCCATTCTCCCGCCACAGCACTCAGGTACCACAGCAGCAGCAGGGTGGCGGGGTGGGTGAGGAGGAATAGGCAGCATTTTGAGAGTGACTCAAGATAACCAGCAGCCCTACACCACCGAGGCAGGGACAGTTGTCAAGGCACATTCTCAAGCTGAACCCACTTTCTTAAGGCTCTAATTGACGTGAGTGGTGTCCCAAGGTGTATTTCAACCTCCAAGTGACAGATTTACTACATCTATGCATTGCGAAAACGGGGAAGGCAAGGGAAGCAGGTTAATGTACAGTGAACAAAGCTTCTGCCACTGTGAATGTTCCCTACACACTGTACATGCATCGATAACAACACACTGCTACTACTACTACTGCTGCTGCTGCTGCCGCCGCCGCCCACCTGTTGTGTGTCTCCCCTTCAACGTGTAGCACTATATTCATCTCTCTGTGTGTCATGTGCTCTCCTCAACGCCACGGAGACATACTTCACTTTAAAAATGTGAAGAGAGAGAGAACTGACATGCAGAGCAGGCGTAAGGGTAACTAATGTAAAAGGTGTTTGCCTTTGAACTGTTTCCAGTGGTGGTGGCTTCACAGAGGTCTTCATGAGAGGCACGCTACTTTAAGAGCCTTTCGCGTGAAATTGTTGGAGTTTATTGTGTTGTTATAACAATGATAATGGATAGTAATTGAGATCACCTGAGTCAGGTAATAGATCTGGGGTCCATTAGGAACTGAATTGAAATTGATGTGAAAAATACATGGATTGGAATATATTGTATTAATTGGAATGGGTATCAAAATAATCAGAATTTGATAATTGCAGTGAATTGATATGAATTCATTGATATTACTGAAAATAAACTTATCATTATATATTATTAAATACTATCTAGTTTAGTGGCAATTGCTAACAATATATGTTGAACTGTGATAAATTCAATTAATTAATATTGATCTATCCCAGCCTTGTCTGGTGATAAAATAAATTCTTATTTACTAGCTAAAAGAATCCTGATGCCTTTCAGAAAGAACATGGATCTTGAAGCCAACCAGGAAGGGTTGACAATGGATATAGCCCTGGCTGAGGCCGAGGAGTCCACCATCAGGGACCTGCTGTGGGAGAGTACACTCATCAAAACAGTGAAGAACAACCCACAGCTCTATGATGCCAAGCACATTGGCTACAAGGCAGCTCAGAAAAGCAACGCGGCATGGCTCACTGTCGCCGAGCAGATGGGAATGGGTAACCGCTGGAAGGTCTGCAAGGATAAGTGGCAGGTGCTCCGAACGTCGTATGAGAGGAAAAGAACAAATTTCCTGGTAGGGAAAGAAAGAGGCAAGTGGCCGCGCTGGAAATTCTTCGACCAAATGAACTTTCTGCATTCATATATCAGCCACAGACCAGAACAGACATACCAGGGAGTCAGGTATCATCCTAAGTCTCTCTCTCTCTCTCTCTCTCTCTCTCTCTCTCTCTCTCTCTCAGCATACCTTTTGTCTTTCATCACTGACAGCAAACTTTCCTCTGTATGCCTCCATATATAATGTTTATCCTACCAGCCAGTGCACACTGCTAACAACTGACAGGCCTTCACTTCCATAGCATACAATGGGAGGACAGTGACAGTGACGATGAGTCACTGCCGCTGCCACGCACAAGGGAAATAGAAAACAATGTAATCTTTGAAGACGACGTCAGTGTTAAGTCAGAAGAGGAAGACGAGGAAGAAGAGGACGAGCTGGAGGAGGTGGAACCGGAGGAGATTGAGAGGGTGATTAAAAGACCACGCTTCTCTAATAACATCTCCATGACGGAGGAAAACAACATCAGGTAAGGTCCTTATGAGTTTAATAGTCTGCATTGATGTATATGTTATGTTATTATGTATTGTAAGAAGTGTCAAAATTTTAGGTATTCATTATGAGGTAATATTCATAAGGGTTCCTTTCTTTGCCTAATATTGCTGTTTTGTCTCCTTACACTTGATATCCCTGACTAATTAACCCAAAACAAACTTAATCTACCATGCATAACTGAAGTATAAGGCAACCCAGAGTATAAGATGACCCCCAATTTTTGAGGGAAAAATTTAGGTTTTGAGCTATCACCGGAGTATAAGAAGACCCCTTAATGGAGGAGAGAGGAAGCCCACTTGGTTGGTTAAGGAGGAGACTCCATCACTGCTGATTGGCAATATAAGGGGCTTGTGTGGCAGTTTGTTCCTTCACTTGAGTACGTTGTTACCATGGCAAAATTTACTGTATTTGTTCTGCACAACTCAAGGTGTTTCTGAATTCCAAAATGATAGGAATATGGCCATGGTTTCTAAGAGCTTGTGTGTTACCTTACAGGAATTCAGCATTGGAAGACTTGGATGCAGAATTGTTGCGGGAGAAAGACCCACTTTCCCTCCCCATAGAGGAGAAGCCAATAAAGGAGGAAGTGGAGTGGGCACACGAGGAAATGGATGAAGAAGACCAGAGTTTGATCAAGGAAGAAGAATCAACAACAATCACCCTTCAACAACCACCAGCAACACTGGCAAATGAAAATAGACCAATGGTATTGCAAGTACAGCTTCCTGGGGGTAAATCTCTCCCTGCATTCATCCCGAACAGAAAGCAGGACATGATAAGTAAGTTGTGGGGAGTGTGTAGGCATTGAAGAGGGAGATTTCAAGACATTTGTTCCTGACTTTTGGCTAACTCTATTGATCTTTCAGAGGACTGGCAATTTAGTGGGCTTTTTATTTTCATTATTTTGGTTGCCTTTGGCCAGCTTCCCCCTTTATACACAAAAAAAAGGCGAAGCAAGATGTATTAACCTGTATTAACAAAATCTGGTGGCGGGGGTGGGGGGGATTGCGCAGCGCGGGAGTGACGGAGTCGGTAGTGAAGGGGTTAAGGAAACCAGCAAATGGAGACCTCCTATCTGAAAGCCCACCCATTTGGGATCCGTTGCCCAGAGTGGATGCCCAATCTCCACTTGGACCGTAGCCAGGATTTAAACCAGTGCTCTCGGGGATCCCAAGGCCCCCAAATGAATAGTCATTTTCAGAACATATAGAAAAATACATGATCATACACATCATAAGTTCATTATTGTGCCTTGCAGATGGAAAGGTGGAAATGGTCATCCCCAAACCCATGAATGCTGTCCCCATCAAGATCAAAACAGTGTCAAGCAGCCAACTCAGAAACTCAAACCTAACCATTCCTGTGCTGTCATCCTCACCTGTGCCAAACATCCTACCCAACGTACCCATCATGAAGGAAAACCTCAACTGTCCTAAACCCCCCACACCCACAGTCTCCAGCCCAAGCCGTGACCCACTTCAGGACACAACAGAAGGGAATCCATCAGAGGAGGAAGTGCTTGAGGATGAGGAGGAGCTGTTTGGGAGATACGTTGGAGCTGCCATTAAGAAACTGAGTCGTAAATCCCAGTCCCGTGCCAAGATGCTTATCCAACGAATCCTCTACAAGTGTGAGGAGGCAGACAGAGACAGTGGAGTGAATGGCAAGGACTCTGGTACAGCCAGCAGTGAGGGATAGTGAAGGTGCTTGTCAGTGAAGGATTTGAGGATGCTGGCTGCTTCAATAAAGAGGTAGCAGTTAGGCCTGTCTTAACAGATTCTTTAGTATTAACTTTTTCTTAGAGAAATTTTTAGGCCTTAAATTCATCTTAACATCCCGAAATTGGTTTTGAACTGTAGCCACTATCTCATCTGCAGTAATTTTGAAGCTGTTGATGCAATAATAGCTAAAATACAATACCAAATTAGGGAGATTAAAATGGATATTAAGACTAGAAATTGTCTAAGAAAAATTAGTGTTAAGAGTCTGTTAATATTGGCCCAGAGTGTTACACAGACATTACATGGTGGGTATTTAAGACTACACTAGAATGGACACCCAGCAGTGCAAAACAGAAACACTGTTATAACATTTCAATTGACACCTCAAAATGTGTCCATGTATGCAAAACACATTAAAGTATTTTCTTTATTTGTCTTTTTTCAGTGCCTTTCTGTACTTGGCAAAAATTCATCCAAAGTCAGGGAGAACTCTGCACATTATCAACCATTTGAAGTCCAGATGGCTTCTTCTTTTATTCCAACTTGAAAACAGCCACTATCGTTGGACAATGTCAACACACAGCTCATTCCATTCAAGGTACCATCCAAGAGACTTATTAAAACCAGATCAGACTCAGAGTTAAATGCTTCTATTCCAACATGAAATTATACAGACACTACTGATACACAATTTCAACACCCAGCTCATTCAATTCAAGATGCCATTACAGCCAGACAGACTAAGGGTTAAATACTATTTAAAGTTGACATCATACAACACTGAATACCTTTAGACAGTTTTAGTACACACAACACACAGTTCAGTGATTTAAAGGCAATAGCAAAGAAACAGCAAAACCATGTAGGCCTGATCTCAGCCTTTTTTTTAATTTTTTTTATTGAAGAAGGTAATCTGGCCAAGGGCAAAAAATAGGTGGTAAAAGAAAAGGCAAGAAGAGCAAAGGAGGAAGGGAGGTCATGTGTGGAGGAGAACTAATGTGAAGGAGGAGGAGGAGGTCACAAAGAAGAAAGGACAGGAGAGAACGTCATGCGGTGAAGGCTCGTATTATTAAACACTGCTTTCTCGCCATCACTATTTTCTACAGGCTCTAGTTGAAGACGGTCACGTTTTTAAGGGTATTTTTATGGTTTGGATGGTGGATTGGCAAGATTTATAGATTATTGTAAAGAGAAACGGTCTTGAAAATCTGACTAGTCGTCTCTGTGATCTTGGAGAGAGAGCATTGTAAGAGTACGGTCATAGACTACCTCTCCCCATGCCTCGCCACCTTACAATAATTTGGTGAATGAGAAGCAGCATCATGGACCCCATTAGTTTAGGAAATACAAAAAAAAAGGAGTATATCATTTCTTTTCAAAATTGTTATATAACACTATTTTTTCACTTTATTTATTTATCTTTTTTTTTTTCTTTCTTTTACTATGGGTCGGGAAAATTTATGTGCCGCAACACATTCTCTCTTGTTTGCTATGGGTCATGATGGATTAGAATACTTTCAACAAATCGCGGTAAGCATAATTAATAATCCCCTTTATGTTTGCCAGCATAATGCGTGATGGGGTTTCCTGGGTGGGAATATTGGGTGTGGCGGTGGCGGTGGCGGCGTGGGGGGCGGAGAGCCTGGAGAGACCCTTCGTGGTGACCGGCATCATCCACACCTCAGCATCCACCTCCCCAGTGTACCAACTTCCGACGTGGGAGTCCCCGGTGTCTATCTTCGGCGTGGAGGCGGATGGCGACGCGCACCTCACCCTGCTGAACCTCGTCAACGGCCGCTCCCTCAACATCTCCCTGGAAATACGAGCCTACGACAACGAGAGTCAGGTGACGGGCAGCGGGGTGGGCGACTTGCTGTCCATCGTCACGCAGGACAATATTGACCTCGATTTGGATGAGTTTGCTTGGTTTTCCATCTGGAGGACAAAGCAGGGCATTACCGTGTACGAGGCCACCACCACATACCCCTTCCTCTTGTATTTCAACAACAACACGGTGAATGAGACGGATTTCCGCGAATTTAACGCGTTCCAGGTGTCCTCGCTCAGGAACGCCTCATGGGACTTCATCGGAGATAAATACTATGATGAAAATGAGGCCACAGTGCCCAAGGACCTGGAGAGCGAGCTGCAGGCTGTGGTGGAAGGCGTCCAACCCAGACTGAGTGTCATTGAAACCTTCCAAAAAACAATATCTCTCTCTCAACTGGACAAATCAAACATCAGAGACCTGGCAAGCGAGCTGTACTGGGCTAAATCATACCTCATGCTCTTCAATTACTTCGGCTATAAGCCAGAGGGCAGAAACACGAGCGAGGTGGTTCGTGATATCAATAAGATGATAGATGCAGCGGCTGACGCCCTAAGGCCTAAGCTCTTGAAAAACTAACTCGTGCCCGTATTTTTATTAAACACTTTGCTCTCTCACCATCACTGTTTTCCAAAGACTCTAATTGAAGATAGTCTTTTTTTTTTTTTGGGGGGGGGAGGGTATTTTTATGGTTTTGGCGATGTATTGGCAATATTTTTAGAGTATTATAAGGAGAAACTGTCTGGATCATGGAAAATCGTTGTGGTGAGAGCAATATACTACGGGCCCCAGTCACACGGTTCCTTATCACAAAGTTCTGCTTCCATTATTTTCTTATCTCTTTTACATTGAAAATAGTAAAAGTTTTGATATAGGAATAAAGCTAAAGAAAAGAAGAGTGTATCTATAAAACAAGGATTCTTACCTATGATATCTTAGCTATAAAACAAGGATTCTAAGATGATTATAATATCCTTGCTATAAAATATGGTGAATAAGTGAAGGAAAGATAAGCCAGTGATAGGAGGAGCCGTTGCAAAGGCCAACCATCTCACACAGTCACACACACACACACACTCACTCACACACACACCATTCAAAGTGGTCGCACACACAGACACGAGCAAGCAACGATATTCTCCACAGACACCACAGCAGCGGCACAAGGTTGACACGTAAAGGTAAACCTGCTAACCCACTCAGGCAATAGATATGTCTTACGTCAATTATATGTGTGTATTTACTTGTGTTGCTAAGCTACACAAACGCTTCTCCTTTTTCTTTGTGGGATATGAGAAATTGTTTTAAAGTACTAGTTATGTTGTAAATCAGTGGGTTTTTCTCCCCTTTTCCCCTTTTTTGAAACTTAGAGGGTGTTATTGGGGTTTTTAAGGGTTTTCATGGTTATTGTGGCAGTTTAAGATGATTAACACATTCCATTATAAAATCATTATTGTGGTGACTGGTAATCTGATTTCCAAAGATGTTTTCGTGATTCTAGTTGTTATTTCATCAAGAGTTTTGCTGTAGTAGTAAGAGAAGCACTCAAGAGAACCTGATTACACCATGTTAATGTCTCAAGGCTTTAAAAGGTGTGGGAATGTGGATACTCTTAACCCCTTCTGTAATGGCACACATCTATACGAGTTTTGGGTGTGATTAGACAATTTTTGGGATATTAGGAAGGGTGTATGGAGGTCAGAACATTAACTGCCAGAGTCTACTATTTTAATCCCCACATGAGTTTCTGAAGCTGTAGAAAATCAACAAATAATAAGGCGTCCCAGTACTGAAGGGGTTAACCTGGTCTCCTGAGGCTATTACTAACATGACAGATTAAATGAAGGTTGCTGAACATCATGCACTATGTATTAACCAAGAAGCTAAACAAAGAAGAAAAAAAACTTGTTAAACTAAAATAAAGAAAAAGAAAGTTTAAAGGTTGGTAAATTAAAGAACACATTCCAGTCTTGTGCTGGCAGCCGTCTTATTGATCTTACTGCTACCATCCTTACTCGTTCGGTACTCGTTCACAGACCGCAGAGATGATTACAGGTTCTCACAAGTGTTTCTCATGTTAACAATGTAGAAATGTTATTAATATGCCCCTGGAAGTCCATAAACACCCTTAAAAATACCTGTAGCTTTAAGTACAATTTAAAGAGAGTAGCTGAGGTTCATCACATGTGTTTCAGGTTACCTTATTTGCACAGTGCTGTACTTCATGTCCTCCAAATTAACTCATTTCTACATTCTTTCCTGTGATCCAGATGAACAAGAGGGAGGAGGAGGAGGAGGTGGAGGCAAGAAGGGAGGGGAATGGGAGGGCCATAATACAGAACCCTCCTCGTTTCCTGGATTATCCCCCGCGGCCCCTCAGGTATGTATGGGTCTTGTTGGAAAGGGTTTAGCTTAGCTCTCTCACCGCCACCACTTTCTAAACACTCAATGAAAATACTCATGTTTTTAAGAGTATTTTTATGCAGTAAATTTGAAGCTGCTGATGAGATAATAGCTAAAGTACAACACTAATTTCAGGAGGTTAAGATGGATTTGAAGACTAGAAATTTGTCTCTAAGGAAAAGCTATATACTGAAGAATCTCTGTTTATATAGCAAGATTTCTAGTTTACTGTCTTGAAAACCCCAGCTAGTTGTCTCTGTGGTCTTTGAAAATTGTCATGGTGAGAGAGCAAAACATTAGTGAATACAGGCATGAGTGTCTTGTTGTTGTTGTTGTTGTATAGCAGAAGTGATGTGATGGTGGTAAGGAGATGATTCGTGTAGAAAATGATGGTTAACATATTCTTGCATGATGCCAAAACAACTAAGGTCATGTGGTGTCTTGTTGCTGTATAGACTCATGCTTGACACCACCAACACAGACTTGTGTCTCCTGTCTCTGGTTTGTTGGGTGCGTCTGACAACGGCCAATCTTTTTTGTTCCGGAATAGTTTGGGCTGTCACAATGTCATGCCAAGACCAATCAGATTTGCCCGACTCTTGCTGATTTGCCAGATACAAATAATAAAACATTAGTTCCTTCAGAAACCAGCAGAAAACATTCCAAATTCAATGTATAGCAGATTATATATAAATGAGATGCAGAGAGAGCCTCATTGTTAGTATTTAGCTTATATCAGCTGGTAAGTAGAATTTGCATCGCCACATTCCGTGGATATACACTGTGAGCATAATAACACTTTGGATCAATATTTTGTTGCATTTAAGTACAGTGTATCAAGATGTATCACAAGAAATAGATTCAGAATGACACTTCTCCATGGAACTGAGGGAGAGTTGATGCTGTACCACACATTAAACCAGCCGGCAATCACTGACCATAGTAAACAGCTCAATTGGAAGTGAAAGGGTCTTCCTTGACAGGGAGGTGCTTGGCCTGAGTCCTGTCACCACAGAGCCACTCATATACTCTGTGGAGGAAGACAGCCCCCCCAGACGAAGGAGGAGGAAGAAGAAGAAGAAAAAGAGGGAAAAAGCTCCAGTTGTTAGAGAACTAGATACTTCTGACAATATGAGGTGAGGGTTTGGCGTGTCTGTGTGTGTGTGTGTGTCTGTGTGTGTGTCTGTGTGTGTGTGTGTGTGTGTGTGTGTATGTAATTTACCAGTCACCTGCTGGTCACCCTGTCAGCCTTTCCCCAGATGGAAAGAGCTCAGAGTTCATATTGACCGATCTTCAGTGAGATCAGAGACCACATCACACACTACACACCAAGACAGTGAGGCCACAACCCCTCCAGTTACATCCCTTACCTACTTGCTGCTGCTGCTGCTGCTGTGTGGGTGAATAGGGGCTAGATACACATTAAGAGGCTCCTTGCCCATTTACCTTGCCGCGCCCAGGACTCAAACCTGAGCCTTCTAGGTTGTGAGTCGAGTGTGCTAACTGCTATAATATGCTGTGTGTGTGTGTGTGTGTGTGTGTTTCATGAAAACCTCAGCAGTAATATTACTAAGTTTCCCTAAAGCATATTATGATGTAGAAATCTTGTTCATCTATCACTGGAAATGTAAACATACTGTCAGAATCTCCATATCACATCACCACACCTGTTTCCAGAGATGATTAATAGTGTCATGTACTGTATTGTGATTTTTGTTGCTGTTTTCCAGGTCTGGTGTTGCCGAGCACGGAGTGGCAGACAATAGAGGGAGAGAAGCTACTTCCTCCTCCCTTTTCACCTCCTCTTCTGAAGGCAACCTTCCTCCCACAGCCCCAGAACCTGCTGTTCACACCATCTCCTCCTCTGGCAGTGTCTGGTCCCTCCCTCAGAGTGGTGCAGCCGCACCTCACCACATCATCTCTCCTGTTCGCTGCATTGACATCTCATCGTGTTCTGACGTTGAGTCTTCAAGTCAGCCAAAGAGGAGGAAGATAAGGAAGGTACGGGTGTTGGTTGTGGTGTTGTGGTGCAGTATTCAGGTTTACCTCCGTGGTACTTAATGGTGGTGGCTGCCAGTCTTCAATGTTTATAAAGAACAATACTAAACTTCATTATGCCTGAATCTGTTGAATCTAATGTACTTATTGTGTACTTGATGAAACCAACATATAATTATATTGTCTGTCTCATCACAGAGAAGACGCATCACATCCAAGCTCAGCCTCTCCCAGAACCCCACCAGACACCAGCAGCAGCAGCAGCAGCAGCAGCAGCAGCAGTCTTCACTTTCTGAAGATGAAATGGAGTTCATAAAGCAGCTGGTGTGCCATCCAGCCAACACCAGCAGCCACACCAACCAGACCACTCACTGCAGCACTGATGGCTCAGGTCCAAGTCGATGCTTTGCCGGGCGAAACACAATGGCAGAGTCAGGGAGGGGTCCTGCTTCCTTCACTCCTGCTGGTGCAGCTCAGCCTTCACAAAGCATACTGAGCCACAGGCAGACCCACACTTCCACTATTAGAGGGAACAGTGGTCGGGCGAATCCACCTGCTTCCTCAGCACGTCAGTACACAAACAGTAGCAGTGGTGGCAATGAGGCCCACCACCCTCACAGCCACAGGCCATTGCCAGGCCACACACAGCCACAGCAGTATTGTGCCTCTGAGGACTCGAACCAAACGGTGTATTTTGATGCTCTTGATGAGTCTTTTGACAAACCCCAGCCAGGTCCATCAGGTGTGCAGCAGTCCAGAGAAAAGGTTGTGCAGCTTGAGGATGATGACTCATCTAGCAGTGCAGACAGTGACCACTCATCAACTTCCTCCACAACCTCTGACTCCAGCACCTCTACACTGAAGCCCAGACTGAACAAAACTGTTTGGACAAAGCAGCAGCAGCAGCAGAGAGCAAAGAACACTCAGGCACAACACAAGCCATGCCCAGAAGGAGCTGCCCCAACAAACCAAAGACCAGCCAGAATAACTTCAAGAAAACCAGAAAACACCAGGAAGCCACAGCAACCTCAGCAGGCCGAGGATAGTGATACCAGCAGCAGCAGCAGCAGCAGTAGCAGTAGCAGCAGCAGCAGCAGCAGCAGCAGCAGTAGTAGCAGCAGCAGCAGCAGCAGCAGCACCTCACAAAACCTGCCAGAGGAGGAGCCAATGCATCCCCAGGGGCAGGGGAGCCAGGGGGCACACTTAGGGACTGACTGTAGCAGCTTGGAGCCGATGGAGGAGGACGAATTCATTGAAAGACCAGCGGAGGAGTTATTCATTACTGCCCAGGAGGCACACTTAAGGACTGACTGTAGCAGCAGTAAGAGCAGCTTGGAGCCGATGGAGGAGGACGAATTGATTGAAAGACCAGAGGAGGAGTCGTTCATTACTGCCACCTCCAGTCTGAACAACAGCACTGTGTCCTCCTCATGTGGTGGCAATAGCAGTGACAGCATTGTCTTCCTGCAAGAACTTAGGAAAGGCTGCACACAAGCTGTCGGTGAGGCAAGTGCCTCCTGTCGTCTGTTTGGCACTGACTCCAGACGCAGTAGCAGCGGCAGCACCACCCCTGACAACCTGCAGGAGGACCCAAGGGCTTTCCAGGGGCAGGGGCACTACTCCAGACGCAGTAGCAGCGGCAGCACCACCCCTGACAACCTGCACGAGGACCCAAGGGCTTTCCAGGGGCAGGGGCACTACTCCAGACGCAGTAGCAGCGGCAGCACCACCCCTGACAACCTGCACGAGGACCCAAGGGCTTTCCAGGGGCAGGGGCACTACTCCAGACGCAGTAGCAGCGGCAGCACCACCCCTGACAACCTGCACGAGGACCCAAGGGCTTTCCAGGGGCAGGGGCACTACTCCAGACACAGTAGCAGCGGCAGCACCACCCCTGATAACCTGCACGAGGACCCAAGGGCTTTCCAGGGGCAGGGGCACTACTCCAGACGCTGTAGCAGCGGCAGCACCACCCCTGACAACCTGCACGAGGACCCAAGGGCTTTCCAGGGGCAGGGGCACTACTCCAGACACAGTAGCAGCGGCAGCACCACCCCTGACAACCTGCACGAGGACCCAAGGGCTTTCCAGGGGCAGAGGTCTGAGGAGTCACACATGAGTGCAGCCTCCAGGTCCTCTAGCATCGTGAGCTTTGAGCTGATAGATGAGGGGGATTTGCTTCGCATGAATGGAATTGAGCCATATGAGCCGTCCATGACAGCTGCCTCTAACCTCACCAACACCACTTCTTCCTCTTCCTCTGGTGTCAACAGCAATGACAACAGTGTTCTGCTGAGCAAGGCAGGGAAAGGCTGCATACAAGATTTAGGCAAGGTGAGTACCTTCTGTCGTTTGTTGGGCCTCCTTCTTTTAGAGGAGGAGGCAGTAGACACCTGCTGAAATGATAATTACTCCCAGTGAGGTCTAAAGCACTGGAACACGGGGTGCTGTGAGTTTATCATCAAAATCAGTTGTGACCTCACTGAGCGTTTCCCTTTGTGTCTCATAACACAAGGGGGTAGTCACAGCCTGCCCTCTACAGACAACCTCTTCCTCCACACAAAACTACATGCACCTCACTACTACACACATCTCCTTCACTCAAAATTTTAACTAAATATGGTGACTCCTACACCAGCCTCAGAGCCCCTTTCTGTGCCTCTGTGCTTGCACCTTGCCTAGTCAAACTCTTTCAACTCTGTCTATCTACATCTACCTTTCCTTCTTGCTGGAAGTTTGCCTACATTCAGCCTGTTCCTAAAAAGGGTGACCGTTCTAATCCTTCAAACTACCGTCCTATTGATTTAATCTCCTGCTTATCTAAAGTAATACCTCACTGCCTTCAATGGTTCCACTAAATTTATTTATTTATTATAATTCCCATTTAAATTTTCATGGAATTTGAATAGTGTCATTCTGAGGTGGATTTTCTCTGTCTTCCATAGCCTTGACTGTCACCCTTCACTTGCCAAGAAATGGTACCAAGGCCTCACTGGCCGCCTCTAAATTGGAACACGTCACTCATCACTCACAGGCGTTCCAGAAGTACTTTGGAGGCACACTGGAGGACAACTTCAAGCTCATGAAGGAAAAGGACTTTGACATGATACAGTGCATCTTTCAACTGCAAACTGCCTCCAAGCCCACCCAGCCCCACCAGCCCCCAGCACCACAGCACTGACCTTCCCCCAGGCCACCCACCCAGCACCACCAGCCCACAGCCCCACAGCACTAACCCTCGCAACAGTAACCCACCCTGCCCACCAGTCACCACTGACCCTTCTCCAGTCTGTCTTCCAGTTAACCCACTAGTCACCTGTCCACTCTGCCACACCAGCCCCCACCCCCCATCAATTCTCCCCCAGGCATCCCCCATCCTTCCCCTCTGCTGGCTGTGATGTGGGTGTAGGTGGGGTGTGTAGATACTAGTTGAGTAAAAGAACTATCAGTATTTGAGTTGCAATGTTAATTTATTTGTGTTGTGTATGGATGTTTCCAATAATATTAGTTTTTGTTCACATGGAGTACCTGTTAGATTAAAAAAAAAGGAGAGATACCTGTAAGAAAATGAAAAATTGATGGTGGATCTTAGGACATTGTCTCCACAAATGTTATAGCTGTTAAGTGAAGGAAAAGAAAAAGAAAATAGAAGCAGTATCAAAAATGGGTAGTGATAATAATGAATCTGAGGACACTGCCTCCACAAATGTTATACCTGTTAAGTGAAGGAAAAGGAAGATACGCCTGTAAGAGAAGCAGTATAAGATAATTACAGGTAGAGGATGTGTCCTTAACCCCTTCAATACTGGCTCACATTATTTCCATGAGTTTCAGGTATGATTAGATGCTTTTTGTTGACATTAGGGAAGGTCTATAGAGTTCAGAAGATTAGTCACCAGCATCTGCACTATTCTAACCCCCACACAAGTTTCTGAAGTATCAAGTCACCAGAATGAATATAAAAATGCATCCTGGTACTGAAGGGGTTAAAGAGCCAAGATAATAATACAGATGTAACTCGCATTTACCTTTTGGTGAACTTTCACTGGTGGTGGTGATGGTTGTTGAAGCACAGTACCAGTGTGTGTGAAATGTTATCAGAGGCACATCACACACACACACACATTTATGCACATTTATATACTAATGAATGAAGTAAATGTATATAAGAAGTAGGTTTTCCTATTTTTGTTAGAGCTTTGAGGATTAACTGACCCTTATGAAAGAAACTTATAAGTGTGTGTGCGTGTGTGTGTGCCAGTTTTTTAGTTTGTTTTGTTTTGTTTTCTTCAGTGGTTTTTCTGTTTCTAGATTAATTTGTCTCCCATGGCAACAAATACTGCATTCTCTATATTTTCAATGCAATTTAATTTTTTCTAAGTAATATTTATACAATTCTCGTCAATTTATTATTTTCATTGGTTGCAACTATTTTTATTCACTACAAACAATGATGTCTGCCTTTTACTATTTCATCTTTTCTTTCCTTTCAACATTAGTTCAACTTCTAATTATTTTTCACAACAAACACTGAATTTTCTAAACTTTCTCTAAATAAATACATTTCCTTCTACATTAGTGCATAAGGTATATGCAATTCTCACTAAACACTCCAATAATCTTCACTTCTTCACTGCGTTTCATTATATTTTTTCACCCTTATTTTCACTACAAATTCAACAGTTCTCACTTCTGTATTTCTTCACTATAAACATTCATTTCAACATTTCATTATATATTTTCACTACAAATTCAACTTTTCCCTCAATTTTCCACAAACATAATTTTTTCTACACCTTTACTAACATTTCCTTCATACAATTCTCATTTCTGCATTTCTTCATCACAAACAACTATTTCCACTTTCCATTTCATCGAGTGTACTAAATGTAAAGGTTTTGGTATTTGGTTTGAAGGAGAGCGCCGAGGTTCAGAGCAGCCACGCCATTCATTGCTTTAAGTTTCCCTCCACTCGTGGCGATACTGATACTGACCTCAAGCAATACAAGATTATTTATTTTATTTATTAAATGTTATATAAAGGAAGCAAATTTGTTGTTATTTTTTCCCTTTGTGCTTCTGTCCTGTATTTCTATGGGTGTTCTTATTTTATCTTGTTATTTCGCTTCTTTATTTTTACATTTTGTTTTCCGCTTAATCTTTTTTGTTATTTTCTCACGTTTTGCAATTACTTCTCTCTCTCTCTCTCTCTCTCTCTCTCTCTCTCTCTCTCTCTCTCTCTCTCTCTCTCTCTCCTGCACGCTGTCAAGGCTGGGCTGTGCCGTCTAGTGGGTGTCACGCCGCCCTGCCCTGAGTGAACACAGCAAGTTACCTTCACTGCCCGCCGCCCTCCACACCTTATGAAGATGCTGTTATTTCAGTATTACGCAATGATAAAGCGACGCACCTGCACATAGCGGTCCATCTTTCAACTCACCAACACTGACGTACCATGCACACTCACTGCTCAACTTCCTCCACGCGTGTCTGCCCCCGCCACCACCTCCCCGTCTCTCCCTCCCTTCAGGGTTCAAATCGTCTGCTAAAGATGGTTCGGGTAGGTTTGTTTGGTGAGTCGAAGCTTAATGAGGTGATCAGGTATGCTTCCTCCTCATCCTCAGACATGGTTTAAAACTTTTGTGTTTGAGTTTGGGAAAGGAGATAGAGACAGAAGTTGAGGGGAAGGCCATCATCTACTCTTTATTTAAATTTTAATGGATTCACTCAAACTCGTCCTGTTTCTGACACTAGAATGTGAATATTTGTATGTATATTCACACTATAGTCATTTCAGCATTTGTATACTGACAAGTTGACAGTAAATGACTTCCCTGCACCGTAGCAGCTCTCCACAGCAGTAGTCTTGAGTGAACACAGCACCAGTGGCATCGTTTCCTTATCTTGATCTATGCAGCACTTCAGGCACTGTTCTGTTGGCACTCTCTCTCACGCCTGCCAAGACCATTCCTGAAACAACATCTGCTCACTGCCTCATCATATTTGCAGTTCGATGTTTGACTCACTCCAAACTACAGTAACTGCTTTATTCAATAAAGTAAAGTAACCGATAATATAAATAGCCATTGTGGTATGTTTTATTCGTCAATGTGAACAATTTACATCGAACAGTGGAAAAGCTGTCCTTATAACATTGTCAGGCGTGATGCAAGGAGAGTGAAAGGAAGACTACATAATACGATATCTACAAAGGAAACGCTGTGTGTGTGTGTGTGTGTGTGTGTGTTTCCTGTAAGTTGTGATAAATACCACTTACGTTATCCGTAAGAATCAATTATTTAGTTTTAGAAGCGCATATATATATATATATATATATATATATATATATATATATATATGTGTGTGTGTGTGTGTGTGTGTGTGTGTGTGTGTGTTTTCCTTTATGTACACAAACACACATCATGCAGCTAATGACTTGCATGTACAGAGCCAGTAGCGGATTTAGGAAATTTTGTGGCCCAAGGTAAAGGCAGGAATGGAGCCTCTGAAATGAGAAAGTAACGCACAAAACAACAGGTCAATAATTGTACAGATACAAAACAATGAACAGAACACGTAAGTATGATCCAATGCAGTGGAGACTGAAGGCAGGGCACTGATTCACACCCAATGCGATAACCATTCTGCTGGCATTTATTTTACCGAAAGGATAAGAATATATATATATATATATATATATATATATATATATATATATATATATATATATATATATATATATATATATAAGAAATTGATGCTTGTCAATTAGTAATAACTGTATTAACCAAAAGTGTAGGAGGAACATGTAGCTTTCAGGAATTTGGGGCCGTAGGCAACCCTAGTTTTGCCTAATGGTAAGTCCGCCCCTACACAGAGCACAGACTGCATATAAATACATTGAGCAGAGGAAACCCAAGACCAACAAGGACTCTCTCTCTCTCTCTCTCTCTCTCTCTCTCTCTCTCTCTCTCTCCCCTAATGGTGGTAGTTCTGGTTGATGACTGAGTCGGTGGAGTCTTGTTTGGCAGCGCGGGGGTGTTCAGCGTGGATGGCGGTGGGCGTGGGCTGGGCGCCACGAGCCGCACAAGGTTCATACAGCTCGTTCACAATGATCTGCTGCTCCTCCTGTCCATTGGTGGCATCACGCGATCCCCCCGGCAGGCCAGGCAGCTGGACAAGTTCTGCAGGGAGAGCAAACAATGGCTACACACATGTGGTGGAGAGCAGCTCAGGAAATAAGGACACATTAAAAGCTCACTGCATTCCACACAATGCGACTCCTGCCTGCTGGCCACTGTAATGACAAAGATTCAAGCATGTAACTTTTTTCTTTTTTTCTAGATAAATTTCTAGTCTTAGAATCCATCTTAACCTCCTGAAATTGGTGTTATACTGGAGCCGTTATCTCATTAGCAGCTTCAGATTTACTTCTGATGAGATAATGGCTAAAGTACAATACCAATTTCAAGAGATAAAGATGGATTTGAAGAGTAGAAATTCGTATAAAAAGAAGGTACTCCTTTAAGAATCTCTCTTAATATGGGTCCTGCCTCCTCGCTTCATCGTGGCCCCACATTTACATAGTTCCTCTCCTCCAGAAGCAGCCTCATCTGTACACTCCATACTCTGCTGCACTCATCCCCACCCCTATTAAATGCCCCCCACCCCCCACCCCTCTCTCCATACAAACCTAGCCTCATCGGTGCTCCATTTCGTAACAACTGCTTCACTACTATCCCCCCCACACCCACCACCACAACCACCACCACTACCGCCAGTACAAAGGACACTTTTTCCAGTACAGTGATTGCTGCTGTGGGCGAGGTACTGGCTGACGCTCTGCGGGTTGGGAAATTGTGAACAGCAGCAGTGGCGGTAGCAGCAGTAGTAGTAGGTGTTGTTGTTGGTGGTGGTGGTGAGGGTGCTGGTGGTGGTGGTGGTGTTGATATTTTGCCATTGTAAGGTGACTCTAAGCACGATCCTGGTGTGTCATCGTCATCTCCATTATCTGATACAGAGTTCACGTCACAGTTTATTGGATTGCTAGTTCTCCATGACGAAAATCCGTTAGACAAAATGGTAGATTGTGATACGCTGGTCAGTGCATCCCAGAAACATCCAATAACACATTCCCCAATTCTCACTTCAAACAATACACCGGTTGGATCATCGTCTGGATGAGACTTGACACTAACTTGTAACTCATTCCACTTGATGCCACCATCATCATAACACGTCTCATTAATGGGAAAACTTACATTGTACACTGTATTTCCTTTCTTTGTCTCTAGAATAACCCCTTCAAATCCTTCATAGGGAATCACGTACACTGTTACAGAATCATTGAAGTTCCGAATAGTTTTAATTCTCCCTTCAAGCACGTCAATGTGGGGTGTCAAGCAGTTATCGGCGGTGTGAACTGAGGGGAGTGCCATTACCACCAGCAGGAGAAGCAGGGCAGGCCGTGTCACCCCCATTGTTAATGACCGACTGTCGCAGTACAGTACGCTACATATCCTTCAGTGACACACACACACACACACACACACACAGTACGTCACATCCTTCCGTCACCTCTTGATCTTTTGAAATGTTAGAGTTCTCACCATGAAACAAATTCATACTTAATTTTTAGTAGTAGTAGTAGTAGTAGTAGTAGTAGTAGTAGTAGTAGTAGTAGTAGTAGTAGTAGTAGTAGCAGCTGTTGTTGTTGTTGTTGCTTTTCTGTTGTTTTGTTGTTGCTGTCATTGTTGTTGTAGCAGTAGTGATAATAATGATAATAATAATAATAATAATAATAATAATAATAATAATAATAATAATAATAATAATAATAATTATTATTATTATTATTATTATTATTATTATTATTATTATTATTATTATTATTATCATTATTATTATTATTACAGGAATCATTGGTCATTCTGAGATACATCTTTTAAAATCTGTTTTAGTTTTGTTCTACAATTTATGCCATTTTGTCTTGTAAATGTTTAGAAAATCATTTCTATATAGCTTAATATTGGTGTTGATCGTTGCACTGTCAGTTTTGAAAGGGAAGATGCAAGAAGGTGTCCTACCTGGTGTTAGGCCGCTATGATGTAGTATAATATACCAAACATCATAGTAAGTCTAAGGCAAGGATATTATAATTAGAATCCTTGGTTTAAGGTGTATACTATAATAGTCTAACGATGAACAAGGTATCCGTACTGCCAGACGTACAGTAATTATAGTAATGACAATTGTGAACACTTGGTGGTGGTGGGCACCACGTATGTAAATATGTGAGTTTCAGGATTGTGAAATGTAAATTGATACTTAGTTATGAGAAATGTGTCAGAGGGAGAAAATGTGTGTAACTAAGTGTGTGTGTGTGTGTGTGTGTGTGTGTACAATAAGTTGCAATGGTTTAGGCGGCGTCATTATGGAGAAGCCAGAGCAGAGGGGAATTTCCTGCTTGTTTGCCTGCTGGGGGTATTGGTTGGTGTTTTTGTGCTGCTGCTGCTGCTGCTGCTGGGGACCTGGAATATGGTGAGGTTGTGGTTTTTCTTATAGAATATGGGATTGTATAGCAGGTGATTGATTGGGGGAATCCAAGGCTTGTGGTGTGTGTGTGTTGGGATCACCAGAGGAGGGGGGGGGGTGATGGTGAGTGTGGTGGGGGGGGAGGGGAATGGAGATGTGTCACGTGGGCGTCTGGCTAGTGTTTGAAGGGTGAGGATTAGTGGAGAGGTTGTGAGGTGATATAGTGAGTGGGAGACTGAGCCAAGGGGAGTGGTGGTGGTGGTGGTGGTGAGGCGTCAGCTGTCGTGGTGTCGTGGGTGACACGTATGATATTGGGGTGGGGGGGGGGGGGGGATGTGGTGGATTTCTGATGAATTGCGGTGTGTTGATATGGTGTATTGATGTGTTGTGTAGAGGTTAAACCCAGAGAAATTATTGTGGTGTTCTGACTTTGGTCTGTGTGATCGTATGCATTAAGGATTAAAGAAATTTTTCATTCATTTACCTGTATATGTATAATTGCGATTTATTTGCCTAATTATATTTGTGTTTGTAATTTTTAGTGTATGCTTTGGTTTCCTCTCCATACTTAGCCTAACTTAAAATAGAGACAGTGAGGTGGGTGAACAAAAAAAAGAGTGGTGGTGTATTGTGCGACACGGAGTCAGGTGGGTGGTTGTGAGGGACACCCTTAAAATCCAGGCAGACTTTTAAAACTCCATGGGACTGGTATATTGTCCAGCCTATTCCAGTCATTCACCACTCTGTTGGTGATGTTTGTCCAGCCTATTCCAGTCATTCACCAATCTAGGCTTATCTAACTTGTACCCATTGCTGCTGCGTGTCCTGCCCTGCCCTGGCTACTAATTTCTATCATCCGATCAATGCTTCCCTTATTTATCCCTTTTACCCATTTGTAAACTTCAGTCATATCGCCTCTTGCTCTCCTTCTCTCTAAGGAGTGGAGATTAAGACAATTTAACCTTAATTGCCCTTGCTATGATAGCTTAACATCTTCCCCTCCTGGTAGTTACTACTTTCTGCTTTATCCCCTTTTTTTAATATGGGAACTACATTTGCCTGCCTCCATAACCTGGGAACTATTCCTGTATCCAACAAATTCTTGAATATCCTTGTAATGAGCTCATCTAGTTGTTGTTCCCTACACTCCCTTCAGAATTCTCAAAAATATCATCTGGCCCTGGCGATTTAGTCTTCTTAAGTTTATCTATCTCTTTCCTGACCATCTCCCTACCTATGTATATGTCATTTAATTTATCAGCCTCTTGCCCCCTAATAATCTGTTCTAGTTCTAGCTCTCCATCTGGCTTCTCTTGTGTTAATACAGAAAGGAAGTAATTATTTAATTCCTTACTTATTTCCTCCCCTTCATCTATCAAACTTCCATCCATTCCTTTAAGAGGTCCTATTCCTTCCTTAGCTTTAGCCCTGTATAGCTGGTAAAAACCCTTTGGATCCTTCTGGGCATTCCTAGCTATCTTAACTTCATAATTCATCTTTGCAGTTCTTACATCTTTTTTTTTTTTACTTTCCTAGCTAGTTCATTATACTGTCCTATGAAGTGTGCTTCCCCCTTTCAATTCTCCTATAAAGCCCTCTTTTCAATCCTATTTCCCTCCTTATGTTGTTCATCCAGTTTGGGTAATTTCTACTTGATCTTATCCTCCTCTATGGTATATATATATATTGCTCCTGTGCCATCTGAATTTCCCTAATTATGCCTTTGTACTGCCTCTGTACTTCATTTACTTGATCCTCCCCTCTGCCTACTCCTATTTCCTCCCTGAAATACATGGATAAATAAGCAAATGACACACACAAAAAAAAAAAAAATAAATAAATAAAAAGAATACTCCACTTGCCACAACTGAAGTTAGTGCACCATTAACTATTATGATTATGATGATGATGATGATGATGACGAGGCTGTCAGTCAGTCACTCCAAACCATGTTCCTTCCCTTGGCTGACGGAGTGGCGGGCGTCGGTGTGGGTGAAGCATTACCACCACCATCACCACCTCCAGTACTTAATAAACACAGTGCGTGCTATATAAATGATTTATTTGCCACATTACAAAGTCATGAAGTAAATACTAATGTCCACGTCTCAAGCATCGACAGTTTTAAGCTCACCTAATCCTCAAGGTTTCTTTTCCACTCACACAAGAATGAGCTGAACAGGACAGGGAGAACAGAACACCGCCCCAAGCCCCGCCTCATGCCCTCATGCCACCCCTCCCTTCCCCCACACCCTCATGAGGACTTCTCCCTCTCTCCCTCTCTCTCAAAGCTCTCATAGATGACTAGTTGGATTCTCAATGGGTGTTTTTCTTTGATGACAATTCTTGCTGAACTATTGCAGCGCCACTCATGACATCACTCTTGAAATGTTTATAACTTCCACTAAAACCTGGCAGGCTATCACTACAATCATGAAAACATCAATAACATGCACTACACTGTTGAATTGCCATTGGAATCATGAACACTTTCCTCTCACATCCCGCCATGCATTGATCATCTTCACAACAACGACAACCCGGCGTCTGTCACAAGTAGTCAAGGCAAGACGGTGAAGTCACTCCACCGCTCACTCTCTCACACTACATTGCTGTCATATCAACCTAATACACGCTAGTAAAAAAATGAAAATAACTAAATGAAATAATTACAATAACAATAATAATAATAATAATAATAATAATAATAATAATAATAATGAAACAAAAATGGGTCAAAGTACATAATATTTGTCATATCTGGTACCAAAGTTAGGTTCGGTAATCTAATCTAACCTAACCAAGTTTACGTATTTACTTGGAAGATGGACTAGTATAGGCTAGGTTAAACTATTTGCTCTAACCTAATCTAACCCAACCTAGGAATAGAAAGGTTAGGTCAGGTTAGGCCACGTCACCTCGGCTACCCTACTCCAACAGACAACCCATTTCACAGCACCATAGGATGATTAAAAAATATAAGTTATTAAGTAAATTATAATATTCTTTATGTGCAAAAGGGTTGGCAAAGAACCTCATTAATTACAGAAACGGAAGATGTGGAAATAAAATCAACTGTTAACAGGTAGAAAGGTGCAATAAGAAGACAGTGCCGTATTGGAGAAACCTGTCATGTAGAGGCACTGGCAGGAGGAGGAACCACTAAGGGTGACTCAGGCCTGTCTCCTTAAATGCTTTGTTCTCCCTTCAGTAGTGCTTATAGAGGCCACGGAAATTGAGTTGGGTTTAGTGCATCTTTTCAACTAACAAAGATTTCCTACTAAATTAACGCTAACATCATTAAAAAGAAAAATCTTTGAAAATTCCATTAACTTCCACTAGAGCCATCAAACTACAAATAGCATCATGAAAACCCCCCAAAACTTCCACTAGAGCATTTCAAACATTCACTAGAAAAAAAATAAATAAATAACTTCCACTATACCCTTTCAAAACTGCTATTAACTTCATGACAACACTACAAATTTCTACTGGTCTGTCTGTCAAACTTTCACTAATAACATGAAAACCCACGGTAACTTCCACTAGAGCCTTTGACAGTAAGTAAGGGAGATGTGATAAACATTTAAGAACACAGGTATGAGTGAAAGCAAGAATTTTTGAGTAATGTACAAGAATTGACATGACTGTAGGGTCTCCTGCACATGTCATAACTGAAAATATCTTACAATTGTTGCTAGTTTTTTCCTTAATTAATAAGATAAAGTAAGTTCTGTTGAGAATGAAGGAAGAGAAAGTACAAGATGAAGATGAGAAAGACGAGGAAGAGGAGGAGTTGATGGACAGGTAGACTGATGTGTGTTGGGTTCAAGAGGTGTGCCGATAAAAAGGAATTAATGTAGCTTGAATGGTTTTTATATTAACTCCTTCTGAATTTCACCTCGCACAACAGGTGGATCCTGCTTGTTACAACACCATAACACAACTACTACCTTATCTGTTAGTGTTATATAATAGTGCTAGAGTAATAATTATCATCACAGACTAAATTATATATACAAAAAAGGGGAATATGGACACTTACAAAATATAAATTCTTAAGGTAAAAAAATCTACAAAAAAAAACAGCTGCAAATAAACTCACTGGCACCTTTTTACCCAAATACACAGGTGTACTCATGGCCAATTAACCTGCGGAGTCATGTCAAGTCAAGCCAGGTTAGGTTAGGTTGGGTTACGCCAGGCAGAATGATGATTATATTACTTGAGGATAAGTTAGGTAAGGTTACATTAGGTTGGATTAGAGGTGGTGATGTATCCTAACTTAACCCAACCTAAGCCTCCCCACTCATTACATACATTTATCATTTCTACCTTCACCTCACTCTTCTTGATCTGCTGAAAACCAAAAGCAAAGAAACAAAGAATGCAATTAAAAAACAAATCGATCAAACAATAACAAACTGAACTCAATAGAACAATACAGCAGCAGCTTACGTTGTCATGGACCACCACCTCTGCCGCCGCCGCCACCACTACCACCACCACCACCACCACCACCACCACCACCACCACCAACAGTACTGCAACACACACACCATTTAAGAACCAGTGGTAGGCAATGCTGGTGTGTGGTAGGTCACTCCCTCACCACACACCATGCCACCTCTGTCTGTGGGAATCAAGTGTGCTGTGTGCTGTGTGTGTGTGTGTGTGTGTGTATTTAATAAGTTTCAGTATAAATTGTCTAACTTAAGCTAATGCAATTTTTCTTTCTTTTACATCTACTTTTATACAATTTGGTACTTAAGCTTACTGTGTGTCCTACTTTCCCTCCCTTACTTCCACTCCTACTGGGTGAAGGCTGCAGTGTACAGGTGGTGTTGCTCTGGGCTGTGGTGGTGGTGGTGGTGGTGGTGGTGGTGGTGGTGGTGGTACAGTCCACTCCACCCGAGGGAAGGAAACAAGTCATATATAACACTTGTGAGTTTATCGTGCAACTTCCTTAAACATTCATCCTTCCTTAAAATCAGCCAATGAAAACATGACTTGATGTCCCAAATGTACATTCACTCTAAGACATCACACTACCTCAGATCATTTCACTTCAACAAAACTCTATGTCCTACTACCTACCTAATAAAAAGTCATAATATTGATAGCATCATGAGAAGAACAGTCATTCTAGCTGCTTTTTGGATTGGTTAGGTTAGGTTAGGTTGTATTGTCAGGTTAGCTTCAGTTAGGTTAAATTTGGTTAACTTAATGGTTAGTTTAGGTTATAAAATTCTGTAAGGTACCAAGTCTAACCTCACCAAACACAACCTCTCCTCACCAACCAAAACAACAGCTGGGACAAGTGACTTCCACATAATCTGTAATATATATGTCTGTGTGTACCAATACCAACGCCACGAAGGGACTGCTTGGTCAACGAAGCAGCAAAACACAGCGAGGGTCTGTCCGAGTGAGGAATTTACTGTACGTCCCACAAGCTTCTAAGTGAGGTGGCCGATGGCAAGGATATGTGTGGCAGGACCCGTCTCCCTCAGTGCCAGCGTGTACAGCCGGGTGAGGGCGGGGGGAGCTGGGTAGGGTGTCTTTGCCGCAGCAGTCAGGGATTTGGAACTTGGGACCGGTATTCTCAAACACTCCATTCTCTGATCTGGACTTCTTTTTTTTTTTTTTTCAGGCAACAGGGAAGATAGGTTTGGTTCTTGTGTATTCCTTTCTTTGCCCCTGGTGATGTGGAGGTCTCTTCAAACCATCTCAAAAAATCATGGAAAACTCTTGAAAAATGCCAACAACTTCCGTTCAAGCTACAGTTAAGCATTAGAACCATGAAAACACTCTTGCAAACCCCCAGTAACTCCTACTTGACCTTTTTAAACTATTTAGAATCAAGAAAACACCAACAACTTCCACTACAGTCTGCTACACCATCACTAGCTACCTTTACGAAAACACCCTTGAAAACCCAAATGACTTTCGCCACCCAGGACGCGCTGAAGTATGGGAGAGGAGTGGACAAAGCGTCTGAGAATGCACACCTTGATGCAGCAAGAACTTAACACCACAAACGGCTAGCGAATGAGTCTTGTGTTGCCGATGGTGTTGGCCTGGCTGGCGTGACGTAAGGAGTCCACATCGCTGGGTTGCCACCGCCATCTTTTTGCCTCCCACACCTCACCAGTCAAGTGTTTGTGTTATGTCGTGTCATGCAGTGTTGTGTTGCGAGCTGAAACGTACCGACTTCTTCCGAAAAACACTAACTCCCTAACACTCATCTCAGAATTGCAATACAAAAAAGCAACTGTGCAGGACACCTATTACCTAGACAAAAGTGTACATGTGTGTATTTCCACTATGGCATACCTCTTCTAAAGCATACACGGCTGATAACCTCCACACACACTGGGAGATCCAGCCACACACACACACACACACACACACACACACACACACACACACACACACAGACACACACACACACACACACACACAGTAGTAGATAACAGCAACCATAAATTGATCTTTACAAGCTGAGGAATGATTAGCCACTTAAATAATAGATATATATTTATATATATATAAAAAAAAGGACATCAACCCCACAAGGAGAGGACACCACACGCCCTCCACTGCCACACTAAGACGACCACTAACCTCTTCACCTCCGGCACTCCACCAGGCACCCCCACACACCAGAATTAAAGTGAGTCCCTGTGGTAAAATTCGGCAACACATCAACACAGTGTATTCTTTAGCCATTCCAGGACATAATGGGGGAAAAAAAAGAAAAAAAAAAAGACCAGGGGATTAATCTCTGTAGTGTCTAATGAATGCCTAAGACCTACCTTCCCCTTTCAGTAGATCCTGTTTACTATTACTATCCCTCTCTCTCTCTCTCACTCTCACTCTCTCTCTCTGCAGTAACAAGGTTGGATATTTGAGGTTTTCTTTATAATTCCTATCTTTATATTACCATAAGCAAAAACCCTAAATAATTCTAACATACTCTTTTTTTATTTATTTTTTCTTCAAGGGTTGCAAAAAGGGTGTTATCTATATCATTTTTTTTAGTTTTTTTCTCGTTATGGACATTTATGAAAGGAGATGCAGCTCTGGAAGAAAACAGGAAGGGGGGGTTAGGTTAGGTAAGAGTATGAGACTATGGGAACTAACTCACTCTCTCTCTCTCTCTTCCTCTCTCAATTTTCAGTATAGCTTCACATCAACAGGACATTAAGCGTATGGATGGGGGGGAGGGGGGGGGGAACACCTCAACCTGTATATAACTCTTCCATAGCCTGAACCATTGATATATTACACACTTCCCATTGTCACACACAGAGAGCAGACAACCAGGCTTAATGACACCTAACAATCTCTCTCCACCACCACTTGTTGCCTTGTCAGTTTTGCCCCCTCATGTGGTGGAGGTGTGGTGGTGTGGTTACTAGTTAGCTCCACCACACCAGGGGGCCGGGTTAGTGTTGCTGAGTTAGTTATAAAACCCCCCAATCCCTTGTAAGTTGACAAGGCTACACTAGGTTTGCTTCTCCTCCTCTTTCTCTTTCTCTTCCTCCTCCTCCTCCTTCTCGTGTTTAGTGTTGTTGTCTCTCTCTCTATTTTTTACTTTCCTATTTGTTTCTGTTTTCCTCCTTCATTTTATGTTGGATTTGCTTCTTGTTTTCATTTTTTTTTATTTTTCCTTTCCTTACTTCCCTTCTTGTTTTTTTTTCTTTCTTTCCTTCTCGTCCAGTTTTCTGTTAAATTTCCTTCCCTTGTCATTTCTCCTTTCCTTCCATGTCTGTTTCCCCCTCTTACATTTGCTCTCATAATTTCCTTCATTGTTTCGTATACTGTTTTGCTTTCAACCCTTCGCATTTCTTTCATCTTCTTTCCTTTTCTATTAACCTCCTTCCCTTCTCTTTGATTTCTCTTCCATTCCTGTTTTTCTCTCATAATTTCCTCCATTGTCTCTTATACTATTTTACTTTAAACCCCTCGCATTTCTTTCATCTTATTCCCTTCTCCTTTCCCTCACACTTTCCAGCATTCCTTCATAAACATTCCTAATCATAAACTCCTTTTTTTTATCCCCCTTCCTTGTGTACCTTCTTAAACACAAAACCCAGAACATTCCTCCCCATCCATTCCCTCTGTGGTGGATCTGTCACCTTGCTGTCTAGTCTCCCAGCCTCCCGTGTCGCCTCCCAGAGCTTAGCGGCCGCCAGACTTGGAGTGAGAGATGAGCCACTGCAGAGTGATGTCAATGTTGTCCTTCTCCTTACACGATATGGAGTAACAGCAAATTTCCCGGTCCTGGATGGCAGACAGGTTCCTGCAGAAGGGGTGTGTGGTAAGTGACAGGAATAATGGTGTGGGAATATGGTTTTTTGTATGGATAACCTTGGGGATGGGGTGTGGTGCGTGACAGGAATAATGGTGTGGGAATGGGGTTTTTTGTATGGATAACCTTGGGGATGGGGTGTGGTAAGTGACAGGAATAATGGTGTGGGAATGGGGTTTTTGTATGGATAACCTTGGGATGGGGTGTGTGGTGAGTGACAGGAATAATGGTGTGGAAATGGGGTTTTTTGTATGGATAACCTTGGGGATGGGTGTGTGGTGACAGGAATAATGGTGTGGGAATGGGGTTTTTGTATGGATAACCTTGGGGATGGGGTGTGTGGTGCGTGACAGGAATAATGGTGTGGAAATGAGTTTTTTGTATGGATAACCTTGGGGATGGGGTGTGTGGTGCGTGACAGGAATAATGGTGTGGGAATGGGGTTTTTTGTATGGATAACCTTGGGGATGGGTGTGTGGTGCGTGACAGGAATAATGGTGTGGAAATGGGGTTTTTTGTATGGATAACCTTGGGGATGGGGTGTGGTAAGTGACAGGAATAATGGTGTGGGAATGGGTTTTTTGTATGGATAACCTTGGGGATGGGGTGTGGTAAGTGACAGGAATAATGGTTTTTGTATAGTAAGTTTGTCATGGCTTCCCTGTACTTTCCAACAGGTGACTAGAACATGTTGAACTGTCGCCTGTCATGATAATATACTTGTAACTTCCACTATAGCTCTTTAAATATCACCCTTAATCCACTAGTAACTTCCACTATAGTCCTTTAAATATCAACTTTGAAGACATTGGTAACTTCCACTTCAGCTCTTTAAATATCACTGCAGTCATGAAAACACCCTTAGAAACACTAGTATCTTCCAATATAGCCCTTTAAATATCACTGTAACCATGAAAAACACCAATAACTTCCAATGCTGAATCTTGAACAATCACTGCAATCATGAACACATCCTTGCACACACTAACAACCACAACTACTAAACTATCACTAGAACCATAAAAACCCTCAACAATAACTTCCATTACATCATCACAGCCCCTAAACCAGTAACACACACACACACACACACACACACACACACACACTTATCAAACAATCACTAGAATAAAACAAACATAATACCTTATCTTCCACAAACACACCAACACAATCATAAAAACACACTTGAAAACTGCATCAACTCAATAAATAAAGGAAGTGCAGATTATATGCTCAAAAACCAATAACATGTGCACATATCAAACCATCACTGGAATCATTAAAAAACACACATTAATATACCTTAACTTCCATAAAAACACCAATACAATTATAAAAACACACTTAAAAACTTCATAAAGAACATACAAAAGGAAGTCTGGATTATTGTACTGAAAATTTAACTCTTTCACTGCAATATAAGAGAATTAACAACATCAATGCAAGAGGTCTTTATCAGCATCTGCAGGAAAGGAATGCATAAAAAATATATATGTAGCAATTTTGATCCAGTTTATAGATTTCAGGTAACTATGGAACAAGTCAAGATGTCATAGAGTGATCAGTTATTGAGGAAAGATGGAGCAAATAGCAATGAGTCAAACAAATTATATAAAAGAAGTTGTTTTTCTCTTTCATTCATTTATCTTTCTATTCTATTTACTTTTTTTTTAATGAAGAACGTATGAAAGACAGAGGAAGCAACTAAACAAATTACAAAGGAGTTTTCCCCTCTTTTTCATTCACCTATCTTTCTATTATATTTTAATGAAGAATGTATGAAAAACAGAGGAAACAACTAAACAAATTACAAAGGAGTTTTTCCCCTTTTTTTTCATTCACCTATCTTTCTATTATATTTTCTTTTTTTTTTAATGAAGAATGTATGAAAGACAGAGGAAACAACTAAACAAATTACAGAGGAGTTTTTCCCTCTTTCATTCATCTTTCTATTTTCCTTTTAATTAATGAAGAGTATATGAAAGAGTATATGAAACAGCAGTGAAGGGGTTGGGTGGGAGACCTTCACAATGCCACCTAGGAACTCACATTCTCTCGATGAGTCCCTTCTCGTCCAGTGCGTTGGGAAGGTCTCGCTTGTTCCCCAGCACCAGCACAGGAATGCCGGCCAGCTGAGGTTTGTCCAGGAGGTTGTGCAGTTCATTTCGTGAGGCTTCTATCTTCTCTGGGTCTGCAGCGTCTACCATGTATCTGTGGGTAGTAGTAGTTGTAGTTGTAGTAGTAGTAGTAGTAGTAGTATAGGTAGCGGTGAATAAGGGAAAGGAACTAATGGATTTATGGAGTGAGGGAACAACTGTTATAAATGGACACAGCTTCCACCAACACACCACACCACGCCTCCTCAACCAACCAACAAACACACACACACCCCAGCACACCCTAACACCAGACACACACCCCAGCACACCCTAACACCAGACACACAGACACTCACACGATGGCGTTGACTCCTCGGCAGTACCGTTCCCACATGGACCTGAACCGCGGCTGCCCTCCGATGTCCCACACCTTGATGGTCACGTTGCCCTTAGTGATCTTGCGCATGTTGAAGCCCACCGTGGGAATCATGTCCTCGCTGAACTGTCCGGACTGAAAACAAACGAACAAAAGGGTCGTTAAGCGTGTGAAGGTATAACTACAGCATCATTACAGCTATAGTGCCCATCTTTTTTATGTAGGAAGGGAAAAATGGTACAGAAAAATATAACTGAAGAAAAAAGGTGGCATTCCCCCAACAAGCACATAGAAAGGGACTCCTACAATGGTAAAAAGAGTCATTTTTTATACTTTACTGTACTGTACTAGAGGGAATCATAAGAAGATAAGAACACACACAATATCCCTTCCTTTACTGTCTTAACTGCACACACACACACACACACATACACACTGGCTATTTAAATGTACGAGAGAGGAGGAACATCATCATCATCACAGCTACACAAACATTACTCAGCTTTACCACACTCGAGGGAAACACAGTACTTTTTACTTTACTCTCTTCACTGCAAACAAACCAGCCATTATATAACCGTACTGTGCTAGAAATAGTGTTCTTAATTTACGACCATTAATAAGTGTATGAGGAGAGGAGTACAGGAACATTACTTCACTGTACTTGAGAGAAATACAGTCAGAGGAGCAAAGCATCATTACTTAACACTTTTCCTTCAATCTGGTTCATCTTCCTTATTAACAAACCACTACTGAGATCTTTCGCCTTATCTCACTGCCATCTCAAACCATCCTATTAACTACGGACTATTCAATATACTCTTTTTAATTATCTTTTCTATCCTTATCGTCAATTTTTTAAAAGATTTTGCTGTTTTAGGACTATATTGTGGTGTACTTCGCAGTGAAAGAGTTAACAGTGCTTGAGAGAAATGCAGTGTCCTTGTCTACTTAAAATCAATGCAAATACAGTGTCCTTTACTGTCTAGACACACATTGTCCAGTGACCATTGTACACGGAAATGTCTTTTGGCTAACTCTTTATGACCTTTAAGGAGACGGGCAAACTACTGGGCTCTGTTTTCATTATTTTTGTTGCCCTTAGCTGGTACCCTCCCTCTTACAGAGAATATAACTAAATAAAGAGATAGCATAAGAATCAAAGTTTAAGGCAAAGGTCAACATGAAGATTAGCTGCGTTAATTCAGTATTCTATGATAAAACAACAAATTTGATAATGATTACAGAACAAGTAAAAAAAAAAAAGCAATATCTGACCACAATATCATCAACAAAGGCAAGATACAAGTAAGTCAGGTCAGGTTAGGTCAAGTTAAGTGAAAATGAGCTAGAATGATAACCTAATGTATAAAATGGTAAATTGGTGATAAAACAACAAAACAAGAAGAAAAACACACTCCCTAACCACAATAACATTAACAAAGACAAGATAAAAGCAAGTCAGATCAGATTAGGCCAAATTACGTAAGATTATTCAGAATAAGAACGTACAATATAACAAAACAGCAAATTAAAGACACAAACAACAAAACAAGAAGAAAAACACACTCTCTCACCCCCAATAACATTAACAAAGAGAAAGTATAAGTAAGTCAGGTCAAGTTAGGGTAAAGTTATGTGAAGACCAGCCAGAATAAGAACACAATCCATAAAAAAACAGCAGATCAATGACATAAACATCAAAATGAGACGAGAAATGCACTCCCTTACCGCAATAACATTAACAAAGAGAAGATATAAGTAAATCAGGTCAAGTTATGTCAAAATTACTCAGAATAACCACTAAATCTATAAGAACAACACCAAATTAATGAGATAAACCAGTAAACCAGTACAGAAACACCCAGTCCCTCACCGCAATAACACTAACAAAGACAAGATAAAAGCAAGTCGGGTCAAGTTATGGGAAGACTAGCCAGAATAAGAACATAAAACTATAACAAACCACCAAATTAATGACCAAAACCAGTAAACCAGTACAGAAACACCCAGTCCCTCACCGCAATAACATTAACAAAGAGAAGATATAAGCAAGTCAGGTCATTATGTCAAAATTACCCAGAATAACCACTAAATCTATAACTAAACACCAAATTACTGAGATAAACCAGTAAACCAGTACAGAAACACCCAGTCCCTCACCGCAATAACATTAACAAAGACAAGATAAAAGTCAGGGAAAGTTATGTGAAGACTAGCCAGAATAAGAACATAAAACTATAACAAAATAACAAATTAATGACCTAAACCAGTAAACCAGTCAAGAAACACCCAGTCCCTCACCGCAATAACATTAACAAAGGTGGTTTTCCCGGAGTACTGCAAGCCAACGAGGGTCAGTTCCATCTCCTCCTTCCAGAACAGACTCTTGAACCAATCTAATATTCGGTTAATTAGCGCCAGCATCTCTACGGCGTCTTGTTACAGCCTCACTAGGGAACAATTTAATACACTTCCAGGCGGCTCCTCTCCCTCAGTCACCCCCAAACACCTATAGACGCAGGAACTCTTACTCTCCCTCTCCCTCTCCCTCTCTCTCGGATCCTCCTCTCCCAACACCCACAATCCGATAAAAGGAGACAACTTAACATCATTTTCTCTCTCCAGGGAGGGTCAGGTCACGAGGTCATCTGATTTTTGTAGGTTCAGATCCTTTACACTACGGCTACTTTATATTGTAATGGTTTTTTGGTATAGTTAGCTTGATTGGTGTGTTATTTAAGGGTTTCTTTGTTTTTTCGTTGTTTTTGTAGTCTTTTATTGGTTTGTTAGAAGGGTTAGATGTGTTTTTAGTGTGTAAGGTTAAAAGATTCAAGTCATTCAGTCATCTGATGTGTTTTGTGGGTTCCGATCCTCCATCTGTCACTCGCTAAATAGACGTAATAAATAGAAATACAACAGTTCAATTGATTTTACTGGTAATTTCCTAATATTTTCCTTTAATTTGAAGTAAGTATATATGAGGATCAGTATCGGAGAGGTTCAGATTAACGAGTCATCTGGTTTTTGTGGGTTCGGATCCCTTATAACTATTACTTGTGTTACTAAATACTAAACAGATGTTAATGAATAAAGAGTTTTTTTTTGTAATTTCATGCGTATTTTTCATAATAAATAGGGTTTTCTTATTATTCATTCACTCATATGTGTCTTGTGTGTATATATAAATGGCTTAAATGAACAGGAACAACAGGAAGAATAGGAAAGTTATGGTAACAACCTTCACAACTTGAGTTTGAGTTTCTGATATACAATTATTATATTATTTTAGCCTCAATTTTCCTTTTTTTTCATTTATTTGGCTTTTATTTTCTTAATTCCTTACTTTCTTGTCATCATCTCGCAAAACCCATCGAGTCATCTTATTCTCTTTTATTGTGTTATTTCTCTGTTTCTCTTGTTCTTATTGTTTATACTGCAACAACAACAACAACAACAACTACTACTACTACTACTACTACTACTACTACTACTACTACTACTACTACTACTACTACTACAAACTGACAAAGGAAGAAAGAGACACACACACACACACACACACACACACACACACACACACATACATACGGACAGACAGACAGACGGACATTGATATAGCCAGCTGAGGGTCACGTGTTCATCAAACCAGTGACTCACAACCATCACGTGTATGATTCACGTATCGACCACACACACACACACACACACACACACACACACACAGCTTAAAATTCACTGTCATTATTGTATTACGCTGAAATTAGTTGTGGCTGATACTACTACTACTACTACTACTACTACTACTACTACTACTACTACTACTACTACTACTATAATAATGATCAATTAATGTGTTTCCCTGCATATTATATCTATGTTAAACTTATAACAAGAAAAACAACAACAGCAACTACTACTACTACTACTACTACTACTACTACTACTACTATTACTACT
>JAHFWG010000290.1:101352-117162 GCA_020233015.1 Callinectes sapidus | reverse complement strand
GTGGATTTCTGATGAATTGCGGTGTGTTGATATGGTGTATTGATGTGTTGTGTAGAGGTTAAACCCAGAGAAATTATTGTGGTGTTCTGACTTTGGTCTGTGTGATCGTATGCATTAAGGATTAAAGAAATTTTTCATTCATTTACCTGTATATGTATAATTGCGATTTATTTGCCTAATTATATTTGTGTTTGTAATTTTTAGTGTATGCTTTGGTTTCCTCTCCATACTTAGCCTAACTTAAAATAGAGACAGTGAGGTGGGTGAACAAAAAAAAGAGTGGTGGTGTATTGTGCGACACGGAGTCAGGTGGGTGGTTGTGAGGGACACCCTTAAAATCCAGGCAGACTTTTAAAACTCCATGGGACTGGTATATTGTCCAGCCTATTCCAGTCATTCACCACTCTGTTGGTGATGTTTGTCCAGCCTATTCCAGTCATTCACCAATCTAGGCTTATCTAACTTGTACCCATTGCTGCTGCGTGTCCTGCCCTGCCCTGGCTACTAATTTCTATCATCCGATCAATGCTTCCCTTATTTATCCCTTTTACCCATTTGTAAACTTCAGTCATATCGCCTCTTGCTCTCCTTCTCTCTAAGGAGTGGAGATTAAGACAATTTAACCTTAATTGCCCTTGCTATGATAGCTTAACATCTTCCCCTCCTGGTAGTTACTACTTTCTGCTTTATCCCCTTTTTTTAATATGGGAACTACATTTGCCTGCCTCCATAACCTGGGAACTATTCCTGTATCCAACAAATTCTTGAATATCCTTGTAATGAGCTCTAGTTGTTGTTCCCTACACTCCTTCAGAATTCTCAGAAAAATATCATCTGGCCCTGGCGATTTAGTCTTCTTAAGTTTATCTATCTCTTTCCTGACCATCTCCCTACCTATGTATTTGTCATTTAATTTATCAGCCTCTTGCCCCCTAATAATCTGTTCTAGTTCTAGCTCTCCATCTGGCTTCTCTTGTGTTAATACAGAAAGGAAGTAATTATTTAATTCCTTACTTATTTCCTCCCCTTCATCTATCAAACTTCCATCCATTCCTTTAAGAGGTCCTATTCCTTCCTTAGCTTTAGCCCTGTATAGCTGGTAAAAACCCTTTGGATCCTTCTGGGCATTCCTAGCTATCTTAACTTCATAATTCATCTTTGCAGTTCTTACATCTTTTTTTTTTTTACTTTCCTAGCTAGTTCATTATACTGTCCTATGAAGTGTGCTTCCCCCTTTCAATTCTCCTATAAAGCCCTCTTTTCAATCCTATTTCCCTCCTTATGTTGTTCATCCAGTTTGGGTAATTTCTACTTGATCTTATCCTCCTCTATGGTATATATATATATTGCTCCTGTGCCATCTGAATTTCCCTAATTATGCCTTTGTACTGCCTCTGTACTTCATTTACTTGATCCTCCCCTCTGCCTACTCCTATTTCCTCCCTGAAATACATGGATAAATAAGCAAATGACACACACACAAAAAAAAAAATAAATAAATAAAAAGAATACTCCACTTGCCACAACTGAAGTTAGTGCACCATTAATTATTATGATTATGATGATGATGATGATGATGACGAGGCTGTCAGTCAGTCACTCCAAACCATGTTCCTTCCCTTGGCTGACGGAGTGGCGGGCGTCGGTGTGGGTGAAGCATTACCACCACCATCACCACCTCCAGTACTTAATAAACACAGTGCGTGCTATATAAATGATTTATTTGCCACATTACAAAGTCATGAAGTAAATACTAATGTCCACGTCTCAAGCATCGACAGTTTTAAGCTCACCTAATCCTCAAGGTTTCTTTTCCACTCACACAAGAATGAGCTGAACAGGACAGGGAGAACAGAACACCGCCCCAAGCCCCGCCTCATGCCCTCATGCCACCCCTCCCTTCCCCCACACCCTCATGAGGACTTCTCCCTCTCTCCCTCTCTCTCAAAGCTCTCATAGATGACTAGTTGGATTCTCAATGGGTGTTTTTCTTTGATGACAATTCTTGCTGAACTATTGCAGCGCCACTCATGACATCACTCTTGAAATGTTTATAACTTCCACTAAAACCTGGCAGGCTATCACTACAATCATGAAAACATCAATAACATGCACTACACTGTTGAATTGCCATTGGAATCATGAACACGTTCCTCTCACATCCCGCCATGCATCGATCATCTTCACAACAACGACAACCCGGCGTCTGTCACAAGTAGTCAAGGCAAGACGGTGAAGTCACTCCACCGCTCACTCGCTCACACTACATTGCTGTCATATCAACCTAATACACGCTAGTAAAAAAATGAAAATAACTAAATGAAATAATTACAATAACAATAATAATAATAATAATAATAATGAAACAAAAATGGGTCAAAGTACATAATATTTGTCATATCTGGTACCAAAGTTAGGTTCGGTAATCTAATCTAACCTAACCAAGTTTACGTATTTACTTGGAAGATGGACTAGTATAGGCTAGGTTAAACTATTTGCTCTAACCTAACCTAACCCAACCTAGGAATAGAAAGGTTAGGTCAGGTTAGGCCACGTCACCTCGGCTACCCTACTCCAACAGACAACCCATTTCACAGCACCATAGGATGATTAAAAAATATAAGTTATTAAGTAAATTATAATATTCTTTATGTGCAAAAGGGTTGGCAAAGAACCTCATTAATTACAGAAACGGAAGATGTGGAAATAAAATCAACTGTTAACAGGTAGAAAGGTGCAATAAGAAGACAGTGCCGTATTGGAGAAACCTGTCATGTAGAGGCACTGGCAGGAGGAGGAACCACTAAGGGTGACTCAGGCCTGTCTCCTTAAATGCTTTGTTCTCCCTTCAGTAGTGCTTATAGAGGCCATGGAAATTGAGTTGGGTTTAGTGCATCTTTTCAACTAACAAAGATTTCCTACTAAATTAACGCTAACATCATTAAAAAGAAAAATCTTTGAAAATTCCATTAACTTCCACTAGAGCCATCAAACTACAAATAGCATCATGAAAACCCCCCAAAACTTCCACTAGAGCATTTCAAACATTCACTAGAAAAAAAATAAATAAATAACTTCCACTATACCCTTTCAAAACTGCTATTAACTTCATGACAACACTACAAATTTCTACTGGTCTGTCTGTCAAACTTTCACTAATAACATGAAAACCCACAGTAACTTCCACTAGAGCCTTTGACAGTAAGTAAGGGAGATGTGATAAACATTTAAGAACACAGGTATGAGTGAAAGCAAGAATTTTTGAGTAATGTACAAGAATTGACATGACTGTAGGGTCTCCTGCACATGTCATAACTGAAAATATCTTACAATTGTTGCTAGTTTTTTCCTTAATTAATAAGATAAAGTAAGTTCTGTTGAGAATGAAGGAAGAGAAAGTACAAGATGAAGATGAGAAAGACGAGGAAGAGGAGGAGTTGATGGACAGGTAGACTGATGTGTGTTGGGTTCAAGAGGTGTGCCGATAAAAAGGAATTAATGTAGCTTGAATGGCTTTTATATTAACTCCTTCTGAATTTCACCTCGCACAACAGGTGGATCCTGCTTGTTACAACACCATAACACAACTACTACCTTATCTGTTAGTGTTATATAATAGTGCTAGAGTAATAATTATCATCACAGACTAAATTATATATACAAAAAAGGGGAATATGGACACTTACAAAATATAAATTCTTAAGGTAAAAAAATCTACAAAAAAAAACAGCTGCAAATAAACTCACTGGCACCTTTTTACCCAAATACACAGGTGTACTCATGGCCAATTAACCTGCGGAGTCATGTCAAGTCAAGCCAGGTTAGGTTAGGTTGGGTTACGCCAGGCAGAATGATGATTATATTACTTGAGGATAAGTTAGGTAAGGTTACATTAGGTTGGATTAGAGGTGGTGATGTATCCTAACTTAACCCAACCTAAGCCTCCCCACTCATTACATACATTTATCATTTCTACCTTCACCTCACTCTTCTTGATCTGCTGAAAACCAAAAGCAAAGAAACAAAGAATGCAATTAAAAAACAAATCGATCAAACAATAACAAACTGAACTCAATAGAACAATACAGCAGCAGCTTACGTTGTCATGGACCACCACCTCTGCCGCCGCCGCCACCACTACCACCACCACCACCACCACCACCACCACCACCACCACCAACAGTACTGCAACACACACACCATTTAAGAACCAGTGGTAGGCAATGCTGGTGTGTGGTAGGTCACTCCCTCACCACACACCATGCCACCTCTGTCTGTGGGAATCAAGTGTGCTGTGTGCTGTGTGTGTGTGTGTGTGTGTGTATTTAATAAGTTTCAGTATAAATTGTCTAACTTAAGCTAATGCAATTTTTCTTTCTTTTACATCTACTTTTATACAATTTGGTACTTAAGCTTACTGTGTGTCCTACTTTCCCTCCCTTACTTCCACTCCTACTGGGTGAAGGCTGCAGTGTACAGGTGGTGTTGCTCTGGGCTGTGGTGGTGGTGGTGGTGGTGGTGGTGGTGGTGGTGGTACAGTCCACTCCACCCGAGGGAAGGAAACAAGTCATATATAACACTTGTGAGTTTATCGTGCAACTTCCTTAAACATTCATCCTTCCTTAAAATCAGCCAATGAAAACATGACTTGATGTCCCAAATGTACATTCACTCTAAGACATCACACTACCTCAGATCATTTCACTTCAACAAAACTCTATGTCCTACTACCTACCTAATAAAAAGTCATAATATTGATAGCATCATGAGAAGAACAGTCATTCTAGCTGCTTTTTGGATTGGTTAGGTTAGGTTAGGTTGTGTTGTCAGGTTAGCTTCAGTTAGGTTAAATTTGGTTAACTTAAAGGTTAGTTTAGGTTATAAAATTCTGTAAGGTACCAAGTCTAACCTCACCAAACACAACCTCTCCTCACCAACCAAAACAACAGCTGGGACAAGTGACTTCCACATAATCTGTAATATATATGTCTGTGTGTACCAATACCAACGCCACGAAGGGACTGCTTGGTCAACGAAGCAGCAAAACACAGCGAGGGTCTGTCCAAGTGAGGAATTTACTGTACGTCCCACAAGCTTCTAAGTGAGGTGGCCGATGGCAAGGATATGTGTGGCAGGACCCGTCTCCCTCAGTGCCAGCGTGTACAGCCGGGGTGAGGGCGGGGGGAGCTGGGCAGGGTGTCTTTGCCGCAGCAGTCAGGAATTTGGAACTTGGGGCCAGTATTCTCAAACACTCCATTCTCTGATCTGGACTTCTTTTTTTTTTTTTTCAGGCAACAGGGAAGATAGGTTAGGTTCTTGTGTATTCCTTTCTTTGCCCCTGGTGATGTGGAGGTCTCTTCAAACCATCTCAAAAAATCATGGAAAACTCTTGAAAAATGCCAACAACTTCCGTTCAAGCTACAGTTAAGCATTAGAACCATGAAAACACTCTTGCAAACCCCCAGTAACTCCTACTTGACCTTTTTAAACTATTTAGAATCAAGAAAACACCAACAACTTCCACTACAGTCTGCTACACCATCACTAGCTACCTTTACGAAAACACCCTTGAAAACCCAAATGACTTTCGCCACCCAGGACGCGCTGAAGTATGGGAGAGGAGTGGACAAAGCGTCTGAGAATGCACACCTTGATGCAGCAAGAACTTAACACCACAAACGGCTAGCGAATGAGTCTTGTGTTGCCGATGGTGTTGGCCTGGCTGGCGTGACGTAAGGAGTCCACATCGCTGGGTTGCCACCGCCATCTTTTTGCCTCCCACACCTCACCAGTCAAGTGTTTGTGTTATGTCGTGTCATGCAGTGTTGTGTTGCGAGCTGAAACGTACCGACTTCTTCCGAAAAACACTAACTCCCTAACACTCATCTCAGAATTGCAATACAAAAAAGCAACTGTGCAGGACACCTATTACCTAGACAAAAGTGTACATGTGTGTATTTCCACTATGGCATACCTCTTCTAAAGCATACACGGCTGATAACCTCCACACACACTGGGAGATCCAGCCACACACACACACACACACACACACACACACACACACACACAGACACACACACACAGACACACACACACACACACACAGTAGTAGATAACAGCAACCATAAATTGATCTTTACAAGCTGAGGAATGATTAGCCACTTAAATAATAGATATATATTTATATATATATAAAAAAAAGGACATCAACCCCACAAGGAGAGGACACCACACGCCCTCCACTGCCACACTAAGACGACCACTAACCTCTTCACCTCCGGCACTCCACCAGGCACCCCCACACACCAGAATTAAAGTGAGTCCCTGTGGTAAGATTCGGCAACACATCAACACAGTGTATTCTTTAGCCATTCCAGGACATAATGGGGGGAAAAAAAAGAAAAAACAAAGACCAGGGGATTAATCTCTGTAGTGTCTAATGAATGCTAAGACCTACCTTCCCCTTTCAGTAGATCCTGTTTACTATTACTATCCCTCTCTCTCTCTCTCACTCTCACTCTCTCTCTCTGCAGTAACAAGGTTGGATATTTGAGGTTTTCTTTATAATTCCTATCTTTATATTACCATAAGCAAAAACCCTAAATAATTCTAACATACTCTTTTTTTATTTATTTTTTCTTCAAGGGTTGCAAAAAGGGTGTTATCTATATCATTTTTTTTAGTTTTTTTCTCGTTATGGACATTTATGAAAGGAGATGCAGCTCTGGAAGAAAACAGGAAGGGGGGGTTAGGTTAGGTAAGAGTATGAGACTATGGGAACTAACTCACTCTCTCTCTCTCTCTTCCTCTCTCAATTTTCAGTATAGCTTCACATCAACAGGACATTAAGCGTATGGATGGGGGGGAGGGGGGGGGGAACACCTCAACCTGTATATAACTCTTCCATAGCCTGAACCATTGATATATTACACACTTCCCATTGTCACACACAGAGAGCAGATAACCAGGCTTAGTGACACCTAACAATCTCTCTCCACCACCACTTGTTGCCTTGTCAGTTTTGCCCCCTCATGTGGTGGAGGTGTGGTGGTGTGGTTACTAGTTAGCTCCACCACACCAGGGGGCCGGGTTAGTGTTGCTGAGTTAGTTATAAAACCCCCCAATCCCTTGTAAGTTGACAAGGCTACACTAGGTTTGCTTCTCCTCCTCTTTCTCTTTCTCTTTCTCCTCCTTCTCGTGTTTAGTGTAGTTGTCTCTCTCTCTATTTTTTACTTTCCTATTTGTTTCTGTTTTCCTCCTTCATTTTATGTTGGATTTGGTTCTTGTTTTCATTTTTTTATTTTTCCTTTCCTTACTTCCCTTCTTGTTTTTTTTTCTTTCTTTCCTTCTCGTCCAGTTTTCTGTTAAATTTCCTTCCCTTGTCATTTCTTTTTGTTCTCTATCCGTCTCCTTTCCTTCCATGTCTGTTTCCCCCTCTTACATTTGCTCTCATAATTTCCTTCATTGTTTCGTATACTGTTTTGCTTTCAACCCTTCGCATTTCTTTCATCTTCTTTCCTTTTCTATTAACCTCCTTCCCTTCTCTTTGATTTCTCTTCCATTCCTGTTTTTCTCTCATAATTTCCTCCATTGTCTCTTATACTATTTTACTTTAAACCCCTCGCATTTCTTTCATCTTATTCCCTTCTCCTTTCCCTCACACTTTCCAGCATTCCTTCATAAACATTCCTAATCATAAACTCCTTTTTTTTATCCCCCTTCCTTGTGTACCTTCTTAAACACAAAACCCAGAACATTCCTCCCCATCCATTCCCTCTGTGGTGGATCTGTCACCTTGCTGTCTAGTCTCCCAGCCTCCCGTGTTGCCTCCCAGAGCTTAGCGGCCGCCAGACTTGGAGTGAGAGATGAGCCACTGCAGAGTGATGTCAATGTTGTCCTTCTCCTTACACGATATGGAGTAACAGCAAATTTCCCGGTCCTGGATGGCAGACAGGTTCCTGCAGAGGGGGTGTGTGGTGAGTGACAGGAATAATGGTGTGGAAATGGGGTTTTTTGTATGGATAACCTTGGGGATGGGGTGTGTGGTAACAGGAATAATGGTGTGGGAATGGGGTTTTTTGTATGGGGTGTGTGGTAAGTGACAGGAATAATGGTGTGGGAATGGGGTTTTCGTATGGATAACCTTGGGGATGGGGGTGTGGTGCGTGACAGGAATAATGGTGTGGGAATGGGGTTTTTTGTATGGATAACCTTGGGGATGGTGTGGTAAGTGACAGGAATAATGGTGTGGAAATGGGGTTTTTTGTATGGATAACCTTGGGGATGGGGTGTGGTAAGTGACAGGAATAATGGTGTGGGAATGGGGTTTTTTGTATGGATAACCTTGGGGATGGGGTGTGTGGTAAGTGACAGGAATAATGGTGTGGGAATGTGGTTTTTTTGTATGGGGTGTGTGGTAAGTGACAGGAATAATGGTGTGGGAATGGGGTTTTTGTATGGATAACCTTGGGGATGGGGTGTGGTGCGTGACAGGAATAATGGTGTGGGAATGTGTTTTTTGTATGGATAACCTTGGGGATGGGTGTGTGGTGGCAGGAATAATGGTGTGGGAATGTTTTTTTTGTATGGATAACCTTGGGGATGGGGTGTGGTAAGTGACAGGAATAATGGTGTGGGAATGGGGTTTTTTGTATGGATAACCTTGGGGATGGGGTGTGTGGTGCGTGACAGGAATAATGGTGTGGGAATGGGGTTTTTGTATGGATAACCTTGGGGATGGGTGTGTGGTAAGTGACAGGAATAATGGTTTTTGTATAGTAAGTTTGTCATGGCTTCCCTGTACTTTCCAACAGGTGACTAGAACATGTTGAACTATCGCCTGTCATGATAAAATACTAGTAACTTCCACTATAGCTCTTTAAATATCACCCTTGAAGACACTAGTAACATCCACTATAGTCCTTTAAATATCAACTTTGAAGACATTAGTAACTTCCACTTCAGCTCTTTAAATATCACTGCAGTCATGAAAACACCCTTAAAAACACTAGTATCTTCCAATACAGCCCTTTAAATATCACTGTAACCATGAAAAAGACCAATAACTTCATCCTTTAAATATCACTATAACCATGAAAAACACCAATAACTTCCAATGCTGAATCTTGAACTATCACTGCAATCATGAACACATCCTTGCACACACTAACAACCACAACTACTAAACTATCACTAGAACCATAAAAACCCTCAACAATAACTTCCATTACATCATCACAGCCCCTAAACCAGTAACACACACACACACTTATCAAACAATCACTAGAATAAAACAAACATAATACCTATCTTCCACAAACACACACCAACACAATCATAAAAACACACTTGAAAACTGCATCAACTCAATAAATAAAGGAAGTGCAGATTATATGCTCAAAAACCAATAACATGTGCACATATCAAACCATCACTGGAATCATTAAAAAACACACATTAATATACCTTAACTTCCATAAAAACACCAATACAATTATAAAAACACACTTAAAAACTTCATAAAGAACATACAAAAGTCTGGATTATTATACTGAAAATTTAACTCTTTCACTGTAATATAAGACAATTAACATCAATGCATGAGATCTTCATCAGCATCTGCAGGAAAGGAATGCATAAAAAATATATATGTAGCAATTCTGATCCAGTTTATAGATTTCAGGTAACTATGGAACAAGTCAAGATGTCATAGAGTGATCAGTTATTGAGGAAAGATGGAGCAAATAGCAATGAGTCAAACAAATTATTTAAAAGAAGTTGTTTTTCTCTTTCATTCATTTATCTTTCTATTCTATTTACTTTTTTAATGAAGAATGTATGAAAGATGGAGCAAACAACTAAACAAATTACAAAGGAGTTTTCCCCTCTTTTTCATTCACCTATCTTTCTATTATATTTTAATGAAGAATATATGAAAGACAGAGGAAGCAACTAAACAAATTACAGAGGAGTTTTTCCCTCTTTCATTCATTCATCTTTCTATTTTCCTTTTAATGAAGAGTATATGAAAGACGGAGGAAACAGCAGTGAAGGGGTTGGGTGGGAGACCTTCACAATGCCACCCAGGAACTCACATTCTCTCGATGAGTCCCTTCTCGTCCAGTGCGTTGGGAAGGTCTCGCTTGTTCCCCAGCACCAGCACAGGGATGCCGGCCAGCTGAGGTTTGTCCAGGAGGTTGTGCAGTTCATTTCGTGAGGCTTCTATCTTCTCTGGGTCTGCAGCGTCTACCATGTATCTGTGGGTAGTAGTAGTTGTTGTAGTAGTAGTAGTAGTATTAGTAGTAGTATAGGTAGCGGTGAATAAGGGAAAGGAACTAATGGATTTATGGACTGAGGGAACAACTGTTATAAATGGACACAGCTTCCACCAACACACCACACCACGCCTCTTCAACCAACCAACAAACACACACACACCCCAGCACACCCTAACACCAGACACACAGACACACGGACACTCACACGATGGCGTTGACTCCTCGGCAGTACCGTTCCCACATGGACCTGAACCGCGGCTGCCCTCCGATGTCCCACACCTTGATGGTCACGTTGCCCTTAGTGATCTTGCGCATGTTGAAGCCCACCGTGGGAATCATGTCCTCGCTGAACTGTCCGGACTGAAAACAAACGAACAAAAGGGTCGTTAAGCGTGTGAAGGTATAACTACAGCATCATTACAGCTATAGTGCCCATCTTTTTTATGTAGGAAGGGAAAAATGGTACAGAAAAATATAACTGTGAAGAAAAAAGGTGGCATTCCCCCAACAAGCACATAGAAAGGGCCTCCTACAATGGTAAAAAGAGTCATTTTTTTATACTTTACTGTACTGTACTAGAGGGAATCATAAGAAGATAAGAACACACACAATATCCTTCACTTTACTGTCTTCACTGCACACACACACACACACACACACACATACACACTGGCTATTTAAATGTACGAGAGAGGAGGAACATCATCATCATCATCACAGCTACACAAACATTACTCAGCTTTACCACACTCGAGGGAAACACAGTACTTTTTACTTTACTCTCTTCACTGCAAACAAATCAGCCATTATATAACCGTACTGTGCTAGAAATAGTGTTCTTAATTTACGACCATCAATAAGTGTATGAGGAGAGGAGTACAGGAACATTACTTCACTGTACTTGAGAGAAATACAGTCAGAGGAGCAAAGCATCATTATTTAACACTTTTCCTTCAATCTGGTTCATCTTCCTTATTAACAAACCACTACTGAGATCTTTCGCCTTATCTCACTGCCATCTCAAACCATCCTATTAACTACGGACTGTTCAATATACTCTTTTTAATTATCTTTTCTATCTTCATCGTTAATTTTTTTAAAGATTTCACTGTTTTAGGACTGTGTTGTGGTGTACTTCGCAGTGAAAGAGTTAACAGTGCTTGAGAGAAATGCAGTGTCCTTGTCTACTTGTAAACAATGCAAATACAGTGTCCTTTACTGTCTAGACACACATTATCCAGTGACCATTGTACACGGAAATGTCTTTTGGCTAACTCTTTATGACCTTTAAGGAGACGGGCATATTATTGACCTCTTTGTTTACATTGTTTTCGTTGCCCTTAGCTGGTACCCTCCCTCATACAGAGAATATAACTAAATAAAGAGATAGAATAAAAATAAAAGTTTAAGGCAAAGGTCAACATGAAGATTAGCTGCATTAATTCAGTATTCTATGATAAAACAACAACTTTGATAATGATTACAGAACAAGTAAAAAAAAAAGCAATATCTGACCAAAATACCATCAGCAAAGGCAAGATACAAGTAAGTCAGGTCAGGTTAGGTCAAGTTAAGTGAAAATGAGCTAGAATGATAACCTAATGTATAAAATGATAAATTGGTGATAAAACAACAAAACAAGAAGAAAAACACACTTCCTAACCACAATGACAATAACAAAGACAAGATAAAAGCAAGTCAGATCAGATTAGGCCAAATTACGTAAGATTATTCAGAATAAGAACATACAATATAACAAAACAGCAAATTAAAGACACAAACAACAAAACAAGAAGAAAAACACACTCTCTCACCCCCAATAACATTAACAAAGAGAAAGTATAAGTAAGCCAGGTCAAGTTAGGGTAAAGTTATGTGAAGACCAGCCAGAATAAGAACACAATCCATAAGAAAACAGCAGATTAATGACATAAACAACAAAATGAGACGAGAAACACACTCCCTTACCGCAATAACATTAACAAAGAGAAGATATAAGTAAATCAGGTCAAGTTATGTCAAAATTACTCAGAATAACCACTAAATCTATAAGAACAACACCAAATTAATGAGATAAACCAGTAAACCAGTACAGAAACACCCAGTCCCTCACCGCAATAACATTAACAAAGACAAGATATAAGCAAGTCAAGTCGTTATGTCAAAATTACCCAGAATAACAATGCAATCTAGAACAAAACACCAAATTAATGAGATAAACCAGTAAACCAGTGAAGAAACACCCAGTCCCTCACCGCAATAACACTAACAAAGAGAAGGTATAAGTCAGGGAAAGTTATGTGAAGACTAGCCAGAATAAGAACATAAAACTATAACAAACCACCAAATTACTGAGATAAACCAGTAAATCAGTACAGAAACACCCAGTCCCTCACCGCAATAACATTAACAACGACAAGATATAAGCAAGTCAGGTCAGGTTAGGGTCAAGTTATGTGAAGACCAGCCAGAATAAGAACAAAATAACAAACTAACGAGATAAACCAGTAAACCAGTAAACCAGTACAGAAACACCCAGTCCCTCACCGCAATAACACTAACAAAGGCAAGATAAAAGCAAGTCGGGTCAAGTTATGGGAAGAATAACCAGAACAAGAACATGGGAAGAATAACCAGAATAAGAACAACACCAAATTACTGAGATAAACCAGTAAACCAGTACAGAAACACCCAGTCCCTCACCGCAATAACATTAACAAAGAGAAGGTATAAGTCAGGGAAAGTTATGTGAAGACTAGCCAGAATAAGAACATAAAACTATACCAAACCACCAAATTAATGACCTAAACCAGTAAACCAGTACAGAAACACCCAGTCCCTCACCGCAATAACATTAACAACGACAAGATATAAGTCAGGGAAAGTTATGTGAAGACTAGCCAGAATAAGAACATAAAACTATACCAAACCACCAAATTAATGACCTAAACCAGTAAACCAGTGAAGAAACACCCAGTCCCTCACCACAATAACACTAACAAAGAGAAGGTATAAGTCAGGGAAAGTTATGTGAAGACTAGCCAGAATAAGAACATAAAACTATAACAAACCACCAAATTACTGAGATAAACCAGTAAATCAGTACAGAAACACCCAGTCCCTCACCGCAATAACATTAACAACGACAAGATATAAGCAAGTCAGGTCAGGTTAGGGTCAAGTTATGTGAAGACCAGCCAGAATAAGAACAAAATAACAAACTAACGAGATAAACCAGTAAACCAGTAAACCAGTACAGAAACACCCAGTCCCTCACCGCAATAACACTAACAAAGGCAAGATAAAAGCAAGTCGGGTCAAGTTATGGGAAGAATAACCAGAACAAGAACATGGGAAGAATAACCAGAATAAGAACAACACCAAATTACTGAGATAAACCAGTAAACCAGTACAGAAACACCCAGTCCCTCACCGCAATAACATTAACAAAGACAAGGTAAAAGCAAGTCAGGTCGTTATGTCAAAATTACCCAGAATAACAATGCAATCTATAACAAAACAACAAATTAATGACCTAAACCAGTAAACCAGTGAAGAAACACCCAGTCCCTCACCGCAATAACACTAACAAAGACAAGATAAAAGTCGGGTAAAGTTATGTGAAGACTAGCCAGAATAAGAACATAAAACTATAACAAACCACCAAATTAATGACCAAAACCAGTAAACCAGTACAGAAACACCTAGTCCCTCACCGCAATAACATTAACAAAGAGAAGATATAAGCAAGTCAGGTCGTTATGTCAAAATTACCCAGAATAACCACTAAATCTATAACTAAACACCAAATTAATGAGATAAACCAGTAAACCAGTACAGAAACACCCAGTCCCTCACCGCAATAACACTAACAAAGACAAGATATAACTCAGGTAAAGTTATGTGAAGACTAGCCAGAATAAGAACATAAAACTATAACAAACCACCAAATTAACGAGATAAACCAGTAAACCAGTACAGAAACACCCAGTCCCTCACCGCAATAACATTAACAAAGACAAGATAAAAGTCAGGTAAAGTTATGTGAAGACTAGCCAGAATAAGAACATAAAACTATAACAAAATAACAAATTAATGACCTAAACCAGTAAACCAGTACAGAAACACCCAGTCCCTCACCGCAATAACATTAACAAAGAGAAGGTATAAGTCAGGGAAAGTTATGTGAAGACTAGCCAGAATAAGAACATAAAACTATAACAAACCACCAAATTAATGACCTAAACCAGTAAACCAGTGAAGAAACACCCAGTCCCTCACCACAATAACATTAACAAAGACAAGATATACGCAAGTCAGGTCAGGTTAGGGTTAAGTTATGTGAAGACCAGCCAGAATAAGAACAAAATAACAAACTAACGAGATAAACCAGTAAACCAGTAAACCAGTACAGAAACACCCAGTCCCTCACCGCAATAACATTAACAAAGGTGGTTTTCCCGGAGTACTGCAAGCCAACGAGGGTCAGTTCCATCTCCTCCTTCCAGAACAGACTCTTGAACCAATCTAATATTCGGTTAATTAGCGCCAGCATCTCTACGGCGTCTTGTTACAGCCTCACTAGGGAACAATTTAATACACTTCCAGGCGGCTCCTCTCCCTCAGTCACCCCCAAACACCTATAGACGCAGGAACTCTTACTCTCCCTCTCTCTCGGATCCTCCTCTCCCAACACCCACAATCCGATAAAAGGAGACAACTTAACATCATTTTCTCTCTCCAGGGAGGGTCAGGTCACGAGGTCATCTGATTTTTGTAGGTTCAGATCCTTTACGGTATGGCTACTTTATATTGTAATGGTTTTTTTGTATAGTTACCTTCATTGGTGTGTTATTTAAGGGTTTCTTTGTTTTTTCGTGGTTTTTGTAATCTTTTATTGGTTTATTAGAAGGGTTAGATGTGTTTTTAGTGTGTAAGGTTAAAAGATTCAAGTCATTCAGTCATCTGATGTGTTTTGTGGGTTCCGATCCTCCATCTGTCACTCGCTAAATAGACGTAATAAATAGAAATACAACAGTTCAATTGATTTTACTGGTAATTTCCTAATATTTTCCTTTAATTTCAAGTAAGTATATATGAGGATCAGTATCAGAGAGATTCAGATTAACGAGTCATCTGGTTTTTGTGGGTTCGGATCCCTTATAACTATTACTTGTGTTACTAAATACTAAACAGATGTTAATGAATAAAGAGGGTTTTTTTTTTGTAATTTCATGCGTATTTTTCATAATAAATGGGGTTTTCTTATTATTCATTCACTCATATGTGTCTTGTGTGTATATATAAATGGCTTAAATGAACAGGAACAACAGGAAGAATAGGAAAGTTATGGTAACAACCTTCACAACTTGAGTTTGAGTTTCTGATATACAATTATTATATTATTTTAGCCTCAATTTTCCTTTTTTTTCATTTATTTGGCTTTCATTTTCTTTATTCCTTACTTTCTTGTCATCATCTCGCAAAACCCATCAAGTCATCTTATTCTCTTTTATTGTGTTATTTCTCTGTT
>JAHFWG010000290.1:15318-23556 GCA_020233015.1 Callinectes sapidus | reverse complement strand
AGTGAGTGAGTGAGTGAGACAGTGAGGGAGAGGTTCATTACTTTTATTCCCAGGTGACGCAAAGGAGCCCCGCCAGGACAGACAACACCCCGGCACAAAGTTGCCCCCCCCCCCCCCCGCCACTCACACTGACCTCACTGCCATGTCTCTGCCACTAACGATAGCAGCGGTGCTCTTCCTGCTGCCACTTTGAGGCTCGCCACACTGGCATGGCACTACTGACTAAGGAGTGCCTTGCTGTAGCGGCACTGCTGGTACCATCTGCCGGCACCCAGCAGCATCACAGCCTGGCACTGGTGTGGCACTAGCGGTAACAGAGGCCCTCGTTCTAGTGGCACCACTGGGGCTGTATTCGCTCCGCCTGCACGCCGCGCTGCACGAGGCGCTGCCGGTGGTGGATGAAGCGGGTCTCTGCCTCCCGCCACGAGGTGGACGGGTTGCTCCACAGACGCTCCCCCAGCGCTGCGGCGCGCGGCCACACCTGCGTGGACACAAGTGTTAATGATAAATGTAATAGTTCATTCAGTGTCATGACTCACCTTAATGTTCTTCACACCTCCAGCCTTCCTTCACAGTGCTTCATTTGCCCTGCTCGGCCCGCCTCAGCTGTTTTTCCCTGTGTGTCCAGCTCAGAGGCCCAAGGAGTGGCACTCCCCTCCCCCACCCCCACCGCCCCCCTCAGCCTCACCTTGGCGTCCATGTTGTTGTCGTCTGCAAACTCCATCCACATGGCCGCCTCTCCTCCCAGGATGAGATGGTCGTGGGTGGCACCCGTGGCTTGCTGTGCAATGCCGTGTGGGCTGTTGTCATACACTTTCTGCCACTCCTTGTACGCCCCACACCAGAAGTTCCCCACGCCACAGTCCAGGTACCAGGCGTCGTGATTGCTGAAGATGAGTCTGTGTCCCAGGGAAAGCATCTCCCTGATGACCGGGTCATCCTGCGTGCTCCAGATCTGGATGATGTACTGCGAGGAGTTTTGGGACAGGTTCAGTCTGCCGGGCTTGGTCAGCTCTGAGGTCCACAGAATTCCCTCCACCTTCCGCCCCTTGGCAGCTTTCTGCAGCAGCTGCTGTGCCTTCTCCTGGAACACCGCCCACTGCCTGTAGTACGCCTCCTCGTCCACGCCGTGGCCGTTAGCGTCCATCCAAGACCGGATCTCCTGCGTCGAGTTCCAACAGTTCAGGTTCACCTGTTGGGAGAGTGGAGTGGTGCAGACTTCCCTTCCCAGGGTGTCTCCCCCCCCCCTCCCTCCCTCCCTGCCTCCCTCCCTGCTGACCTCGTCGCCGCCGAAGTGGAACATCTCCACAGGGGCGAACATGTCCAGCAGCTCCTCGTAAATCTGGCCCAACACGCGGTACATGGCGGGATTGGCGATGTTCAACTGACCGCAGGGAGGCTGCAGGCAGTACTGCAGGAACGGTGCCTGTGGGACAGTGGACCAGGGGCACACACTGTAGCTGTATGTAGTGTGGGCTGACACTGTGCTATACTGTACACTCAATACACACACACACACACACACACACACACACACACACACACACACACAGCTCGCTCCGTAGGGTAAAGGCTGGCTGGGTGACCAACAGGCGACCGTGACAATAAATTACACACACACACACACACACACACACACTCACCTGGTTGACACACACGGCAAGTCGGCCCAGTCCCTCCTTCTCGGTCCACTGCCAGCCGTTACCCACGTGCGCAGGCGCGTCCAGCTCGGGCAGCAGCCGCACGCCGCGCACGCGCGCGTACTGCACCAGGTCGCGCACCTGCGCCGGCGTGTACACCTGCCTGGCGGAGTAGGCGCCGTAGTAGGCCATGTTGGGGAGGGCGTGCAGGGCCAGCGGGAAGGCGTGGGAGTCCGTGATGTGCCAGTGCAGAGTGTTCAGCTTGCTGGCGGCCATCGCGTCCACCGTGCGCCGCAGCGCCGCCACACTCACGAAGTTACGCGAGGTGTCCACCAGCAGCCCGCGGTACGCGAACGCCGGCGCGTCCGTCACCGCTGCCGTCTGCACCACCATGAGCGCGTCGCGCGTCTCGTCGTACTCCACCAGCTGCGCCAGCGTCTCCAGGGCGTGGCGCGCCCCGAAGAAGGTTGGCGCAGCGATGGTGGCCGTGGTGGCGGCGCCGTCACGGGACGTGTTCACCGTCAGACTGTAAGACTCGTCCGTGTCCAGCGTAAGGTGCGCCTCCGCGCCCTCCACCGTCACCGCCACCACCAGGGCGTGCGCCTCGGTGGCGGCGTCCCAGGGACCCGCCCACGGCGCCTCCCCGCCGGCGTAGTCAGGGTGGTAGCGCTGCAGGGCGTCGCGGAACAGCGCGAAGGCTTCCTGCAGCAGCGGGCACACCGCCGCGGGGCACGTGGGTCGGAGGGACGCGTTGCGCGGCAGGAACAGCGACACGCGGGGCCCCACAGAGGCCGAGGAGGGCAGCGGCCACAGCACGCCAGCGCGCCCGCACGTCAACTTGCACTGGTTGAGGGGCACAAGGTCCGCGCCGCCCCCCGCCGCCGCCTGCTTCACGCACCGCCCCTCCTCGCACCGCCACTCCCACGGCGGCGGCATCCTGCAGGAGAGAGAGAGAGAGAGAGAGAGAGAGAGAGAGAGAGAGAGAGAGAGAGAGAGAGAGAGAGAGAGAGAAGGGGGGGGGGGGGTTAGTGTATGTGTGACATATTCCTGCATTGTCGCTGCTGACATGACGTGTGATGGGAAATAAACAACACATGAGCGTCGTGGCCACACATCTGGGTCACTTTGACTCGCACTGATGTCTTCAAAGCTCCTGTTTCTCTTTCATAACAACTTCTCCCACCACCACCCATCACCCCCCCACCCACCCACCCACCCTCCACCCCACCCTCCACCCCCCCACCACCCCACCAAACCCCCCCCACCCACTCACTCACTCACTTGGAATCAGTGGCTGCTGTATAAGAGTAATCCACCGCCGTCACCACCACCACCACCACCCGCACCGCTCCTTGCAGCATCACCGCCACCAGGGAAGGAATCTCCGGAGCACAGAGAGGAAGACAACGAGATGAAAATAACAACACATAAAGCTAATGATGGACAACTCTACCTGTAACTCTCTCTCTCTCTCTCTCTCTCTCTCTCTCTCTCTCTCTCTCTCTCTCTCTCTCTCTCTCTCTCTCTCTCTCTCTCCCATAAAACTCAAAATATACACATACGTCAATGAAAAGCAAATACAAAAAAAAAAAAGATAAATTAATAAACAAAATCTTCTCTTTCCATTATTTCCAGAACCGTTAGTTTGTTCCAGTGTTTGTTGGGAATTCCTGGAAGTGTCTCACCTGGATTTACCTGGAATATTTACCTGGAAATCTTCAATCTTGCTTAAACGTCCTTCCTCAATGCTTGCCAACCCGTTACTGACACTGACTAACACACGCACGTACGCACAAACACACACACACACACACACACACACACACACACACACACACACACGCTCTCTCTCTCTCTCTTGCACTTCTTAACCAGTTTTCCAGTTTTCCAGTTTTCCTTCGCCGTTATCTGACACACACACACACACACACACACACACACACACACACACACACACACACACACACACACACAACTTTTTTCCCTTCAGATCAAATCGTTCATATATTTTCTTTCTTCCTAGATTTTCTTTTTTTTTTTTTTGTATATTTTTTTTCTTGTTTATAACGGGAGGGAATGAAAATATGGGGAAAAAACCGTGATGATGATGATGCTGATGATGATGATGATGATGATTGGTGGAAGATAAGACTTGAGGGAATAAAATAATGAAATCTGACAGCGATATATCTTGATTTTTCTTTCATTTCTTTCTTTCTTTGGTTTTCAGTAGATGGGAGGGAAAGAAGTCATAATAGGATACCATTTTCTTTCTTTCTTTCTTTCTTTCTTTCTTTCTTTCTTTCTTTCTTTTTACTTACATTCTAACGTCAGTCACTCAACTTAACGCGTAAAATGAAATAGAAATAAGAAAAATACGTGTAAAATGAAATAGAAATAAGAAAAAAATGCGTAAAATGAAATAGAAATAAAAATACGTAAAATAGTAAAAGAAATAAGGAAAACCATGTAAAATAAAATAAAAACGTGCAAAAGAGGAGTAAAATTAAATATAAATGTAAAGAAACGTGTAAAATGAAATAGAAACGTGTAAAAAAAAAACGTGTAGAATTAAATAGAAATAAGAAAAAAACGTGTAAAATGAAATAGAAACTTGTAAAAAAAACGTGTAAAATGAAATAGTCGTGTAAAAAAAACCGTGTAAAATTAAAAAGAAATAAGAAAAACACGTGTAAAATAGAAACAGAAATAAGAAAAAAACATGTAAAATGAAATAAAAACGAATAAAATGAAATAGAAATAAGAAAAAAGACGTGATAGGTTACCATTTTCTTTCATTCTTTCCTTATATTCTAACATCGGTCACTACTACACTTCACGTATCAAATGAAATAAGAATAAGAACCAATAAGTAAGTCATGGAAAAGGACATTTGATTTCATCCTTTCTTCCTTATTTGGATCCTTGGCTGTCCTTCCTGCGATAAAATTATACATAAACAAATAAAAAAAGATGGAAATTAATCAAACATAAACGTAAACATGGACATAACAGGAAAAAATATAGATAAACGATTCAAAAGATGGAAAGTAAACATGAACATGACAAAACAGGAAAAATATGAATAAAACACACAAATAACAGAAAAATTAAACATAAACAGAAACATAACTTCCAATGACTTCGCTATATCACTACCACCTTGAAAACTTCCTTCAACACCCCCGCTAATAACTCCCACTGGCTGTTGTTAAACTCACTTGCCAACCCCGATCACTTCCACCACAACTTGCTGAACTATTCATTCACACCACCACCCTTCAACACCCCACCCACCCCACCCACCCACTCACTCTCATCACCCCACCACACCCCTGGCACTGCAGCTGCCATTAACAGACGAAACAAGACACAGAAAAGTTCGAGGGCACCATCCATCCCTGGTGCCACAACACTGTAGTTCATCTGGCGGCACTCAGAGGCACTCACGATATTCAATGAGAGGAGTGCCTTGCTGTAGCGGCACTGCTGGTACTACCTGCCGGCACCCAGCAGCACCGCAGCCTGGCACTGGTGTGGCACTAGAGGTAACAGAGGCCCTCGTTCTGGTGGCACCACTGGGGCTGTATTCGCTCCGCCTGCACGCCGCGCTGCACGAGGCGCTGCCGGTGGTGGATGAAGCGGGTCTCTGCCTCCCGCCACGAGGTGGACGGGTTGCTCCACAGACGCTCCCCCAGCGCTGCGGCGCGCGGCCACACCTGCGTGGAATCAAGTGTTAATGAGAGGCACTGTTCACCGATACACTTCCTCTTGTATATAACAGTGAAGGAAAGACTTGTACCACTCCCTCCCTCCCTTACCTGTCTTGTCCCATTCCCTCCCCACCCTGCCCCTTCCACCCCCTTCTTTGGCCCCAGCTCTCCCCAACCCTTCCTTCCCCACACTCACCGTGGCATCCAGATTACTGCTGTCCACCTGACGACTCCACACCACCGCCTCGCCCCCCAGAACCTTCCCTGGACCACCGCCCTTCTTCAGGTGTGTCCCGTACACGGCCTGCCACCCCTTGTAGGCACCGCAGGGCTCAGGGCCAATGCCGTAAGTCTCCCCGCGGCCACAGGATAAGTCCCAGGTCTTGGGGTCGCTCAGGATAACACTGTAGCCTTCCTGTGTGAGGCGCCTCGCTTCCTCCACTGCGTCAGGAGTCGTGATCTGCAGAAAGTTAGACCTCTTCAGTACTGGGGCATGATTTTACCTTGAATTTTGGGTGTGTTTAGACGGTTTTATTGACATTAGCAAGGGTCTATGGAGGTCTCAAGATTAATGGCCAGAGTCTGTACTTTTTCAATCCCATTCACTAATGGGACACATTTTTACCACGAGTTTTTGGGTGTATTTAGATGGCTTTATTGACATTAGGGAGGATCTATGGAGGTGAGAAGATTAATGGCCACACTCTGTACTATTTTAATCCCCATATGAATTTCTGACGCTTTAGAAAATCGACAAAGGAGTTATGAGGGTAATTCCTTTTTTTCAGAGTAATTTTCTTGTCTTGCTTCGTTTTCTCTTTGTATTTTTGAGATGTTACTAATTCCGCGTGTCTGAAGACTTGTCGTGGTAGTTTAATTAGTTCTGCCATCAGTATCTTGTATTTCAGGATTTATTTATAGTAATTGGTGGTTAGGGGCGAGTTGGGTTCATTTAGGTTAGGTTAGGTTAAGTTAGGTTAGGTTAGGTTAGGTTAGGTTAGGTTAGGTTAGGAAGAGTGACTACTAATACTAATACGAATACTCATAGTACCACCACCACCACCACCATAACCACCATCACTACCACTACCACTACCACTACCACTACTACTACAACTTCATATAGTAAGAGGAGGAAGCTGACCAACAACAAAAACAACAAAAATAAAAAGAAACCACTAATTAACCAGTCCCACCACCACCACCACCACCACCACCACCACCACCACCACCCACCTGAATAACATAATACTCGGGATCCAGATGGCGCTTACGTCTCTCTTCCTTCGTCAGGCTGGAGGACCTCACCACACCAAAGGCCACCTCAGTACTCGCCTCCTCCACCAACCCACGGGCGCGGCGCTGAAACTCCCCCCACAGCCCATGGAAGTCCTCGTCTCCCCTCCCTCGCCCCGTCTCCTTCAGGTACGCCGTCACCTCCTCCGTCAGGTTCCAGCAGCTTAAACTGATCTGATGGGGAGGAGGAGGAGGAGGAGGAGGTTAACAGTGTTTCCTTTTTTTCTTCTTCTTCTTCTTTTTTGTGTGTGTTTGTGTGTGTTGTATTTTGTCTTCTTCTGATCTGATGATGATGATGATGATGATGATGATGATGAGGAGGAGGAGGAGGAGGAGGAGGAGGAGGAGGAGGAGGTTAAGAGAATGATTTCTTTTCCTATTTTTGTGTGTTGTGTTGTATCTTTTTCCTTCTTTTTCTTCTTCAGTTGATGGGTTTTTTTTTTTTTCATCAGTCATGTTACTTGTATGTGTGTGTGTGTGTGTGTGTGTGTGTGTGTGTGTGTGTGTGTGTGTGTGTGTGTGTGTGTGTGTGTGTGATTTCCTTCTACGTTCTGGTTACTTTATAATCTACCTCCAATTAATGTTGTTGTTGTTCTTGTTTTTCCAATTCACACACATAGACAAAAACAGAAGGATTGCATTGCACCGACACTATGAAATACAATAAACTTAACCTAACCTAACCTGACCTGACCTGACCTGACCTGACCTGAACTAACCTAACATAACCTAATCTGACTTGGGAAGGAGTTGACTGACTCACTCATTGGTGGATTGACTGACATTTTTGTACATGAGACGGTCACTGGCCAAGGAAACAAAAGATCAAAATAAGCAGGTTGCTGAGACTGCTGCTCCTAAATTGACTGACCGACTGAATGACCGACTGACTGGCTGATGCGTTGACAGGCACGGCAACACGTCGGGGGGGGGGGGGGGTTAGGTTAGGTGATGAGTGGCAGCAGCAGCAGGAGGTGGGGGGGGGGGGAGGTTCACCTGACTGGCGCCGTAGTGGAAGTAGTGGTGAGTGGGGAAAAGTTGCAGCAGGTGTGTGTACAGCTGGCCCAGCAGGGAGTAGGTGGCGTTGAGGGAAGGGTTCAGCTGGCCACACGGCGGCTCCTCACAGTACTGCTGCCACGGCTCCTGCAGGAAGGAAGGAAGGAAGGAAGGAAGGAAGGAAGGCTGTCATCAAAGCGACCAGGACCCCCACCTCTCATGATCCAACACACACACACACACACACACTCACCTGGTTGACACACACGGCAAGTCGGCCCAGTCCCTCCTTCTCGGCCCACTGCCAGCCGTTCCCCACGTGCGCAGGCGCGTCCAGCTCGGGCAGCAGCCGCACACCGCGCACGCGCGCGTACTGCACCAGGTCGCGCACCTGCGCCGGCGTGTACACCTGCCTGGCGGAGTAGGCGCCGTAGTAGGCCATGTTGGGGAGGGCGTGCAGGGCCAGCGGGAAGGCGTGGGAGTCCGTGATGTGCCAGTGCAGAGTGTTCAGCTTGCTGGCGGCCATCGCGTCCACCGTGCGCCGCAGCGCCGCCACACTCACGAAGTTACGCGAGGTGTCCACCAGCAGCCCG
>JAHFWG010000290.1:10318-12818 GCA_020233015.1 Callinectes sapidus | reverse complement strand
GCCGCTATTAATCTCTGTGGCATTGGAAATAGTCGTGGTGAGAGAGCAAAGAGTTTATGTATAAGGAGCTAATCCCCTTCAGTACTGGGACACATTTCTACCACGAGTTTTGGGTGTGATTAGACAATTTTGTTGACATTAGCAAGGGTCTATGGCGGTGAGAAGATTAATGACCAGAATCTATACTATGTTAATCTACACATGAGTTTCTGAAAATGCATAAAATCGACCAATAATAAGCAGAATGAATATGAAAATGTGTCACAGTACCGAAAGGGTTAAAGGAAAAAGGTGTAGTAGTGAATGGGAAAATTAAAAAAAAAGTTTAGAAGGTTTAAAAAAATAGATTAAAAAAGAAAGAAGTTTAGAAAAAAAAAAAAGTTAAAATGGGAGAGAGAGAGAGAGAGAGAGAGAGAGAGAGAGAGAGAGAGAGAGAGAGAGAGAGAGAGAGAGAGAGAGAGAGAGAGAGAGAGAGAGAGGCCCCTTGACATCACCACCTTCCCTCCCTCCCTCCCTGCAGTGTGGCATGGTGGGGGAGGGGGGGGACAGGGAGGTAGAGGGTCAGGTAAAGGTGTGGCGGGTCAAGGAGATGACCTGCAACTCTCCCTTATGACCTTTGACACGCGTATTTCTCCTTTTTTTTTTTCTTTCTTTCTTTTTTCTTTTAATTTCTTTTTCTTTTTCTTTTTCTTTTTTTTTTCTTTTTTGCTTCCCATCAACCTCTCTCAGTGTTGGATCTTTCTTTGTGTTCCTTTGTGTTCCAGTTGATTATCGTACCCTGAAAATGTGCCCCCATCAACCTCTCTTAGTCTTGATCTTTCTTTGTGTTTCTTTGTGTATCTCTCCAGTTGATTATCGTACTTTCTTTGTGTTCCTTTGTGTGTCTCTCCAGTTGATTATCGTACCCTGAAAATGTGTCCCCATCACCCTCTCTTAGTCTTGATCTTTCTTTGTGTTCCTTAGTGTGTCTCTCCAGTTGATTATCGTACTTTCTTTGTGTTCCTTTGTGTGTCTCTCTCCAGTTGATTATTGTACCCTGAAAATGTGTCCCCATCAACCTCTCTTAGTCTTGATCTTTCTTTGTGTTCCTTTGTGTATCTCTCCAGTTGATTATCGTACTTTCTTTGTGTTCCTTTGTGTGTCTCTCCTGTTGATTATTGTACCGTGAAAATGTGTCCCCCAGTACTGAAAGGGTTAAATTCTTGTTATATACTTTTGCAGAGGTGAAGAGAAGTAAAAAAAAATAATAAATAAATATAAATAAATAACAAAAAAAAAAAAGTATGATTAGGAAGATGACAAATAGGTAAACAGGAACTCCCTACCTGCTTCTATATTTCCACCTTCCTGTTACTTGACTTTATTGAAGAGGGAGGTTTCAAGATATCTGTTCACATTTATGCTAACTCTTTTGAACTGTAAGGGGACTGGCAAATTAGTGGGCTTCTTTATTTTCATTGTTTTGTTTGTTTGTTTGTTGGTTGGTTGGTTGGTTTTCCCTTCTTCAGCTTCTCCTTCTTACATTAAAAGATAAGTTTAGGTTAGTTTAAGTTAAGGGAAAGAAGGATTAGGTTAGGTTAGGTTACAACACCACTACCAATCAACGTGTCTTTCCATAACTGAAGAAAATATACCAAAGGAAATGTAAAATCTAAGAACATACACTACAAACATCGCTAACATTAGGACATCAGTATTAATTAACATGTCTTTCCATAACTGAAGAAAATATAACAAAGACTTAACTAAGATTATGACACCAGTATTAATTAAAATGTCTTTCCATAACTGAAGTAAATATAACCAAATAAACGTAAACCCTAAGAACATACACTATAAACACCCCTAACATCAGAACACCAGTATTAACTAACATTTCTTCCCAAAACTAAAGAAAATATAACAGAACTGAAGCAAATATAACGAAATAAACGTAAACCCTAAGAACATGCACTATAAACACCCCTAACATCACAACACCAGTATTAACTAACACATCTTCCCATAACTAAAGAAAATATAACAGAACTGAAGCAAATATAACGAAATAAACGTAAACCCTAAGAACATACACTATAAACACCCCTAACATCAGAACACCAATATTAACTAACCCACCTTCCCAAAACTAAAGAAAACATACCCAGGCTAAAATAAGGTCAAACACAACACACTCTTAACATCATAGGACATACCTGAAGGAGGCGCTGGCAGGACACGGAGTAAGGATGACGAGGGCGGCAAGACACACACCCCACACCCCCCACGCACGCCACGGCCCCCACTGCAGGCATTCTTCACGCCTCCCCATTGGTAAGAGGGAGGAAAGGCTGGACTGAAGGAGTAGAGGAAGGAGCTATGCCAGTGTGGAGGAAATTGTATCCTTGACCTATTAAAGTGTCTCTCTCTCTCTCTCTCTCTCTCTCTCTCTCTCTCTCTCTCTCTCTCTCTCTCTTTCCTCTCTATCTCTCTCCTCTCTATCTCTCTCCTCTCTATCTCT
>JAHFWG010001274.1:3225-19415 GCA_020233015.1 Callinectes sapidus | reverse complement strand
GGGGGGGGGGGGAATATAGGGAGTGGTTCAAGCGTCCCTCTTTAATTCTGGTCAACTCTGGAACTCCCTGCCTGCTTCTATATTTCCAACTTCCTATGGCTTGATTTTATTTAAGAGTGAGGTTTCAATACATTTTGTCCCTGTCTTTCGGCTAACTCTTTTGCACTTTAAGGGAACTGGCAAATTAGTGGGCTGTTTCTTTATTTTCATTGGTTCATTATTATGCCGTTGGTCAGCTTCCTCTCTCTTGCATAAAAAAAATACCTTTACAGTTAAGCATCTTTGTTAATACGGGCCAAGGACTGTATGGAGTGTTTCAGAATGTCTCCTCGCCTCTTGCCTCCACATCAAACACGGCACATAAATACTTCCCGTTGCAGGAGGAACCATGGAAGAAGAGGCACAGCGGGGAGTCAAGGAGAGCTGAAGGAGAGGGAGGGGGGAGGAGGGGAGTGTGGCTCAGTGTTCCCATGAAATACAACCCAAACTCTTATCCTCTGCTGACTAGGGCCGGCCGTCTGCAGTCTATCTGAGCCCCTAAGAACCTCGTTAACGCGCCACGCTGAACGCCCAACTTCCCCCGTGATGCCGAAACTTAGAAACTGCAACCCACGGACGGCGGGTGAGGGGGAAAAAAAGAAAGAAGAAAAATAACGAAAAAGTAACGTGATGAACAGATAATACTTCATTTTGGGATTTTTAAAAGTTTGCATCGAATATTCTCCCCCCCCCCGCCCCCCCCCCTCTCTCTCTCTGCCAACGCCTCTTCCCCCTGACTATTCTCCCTCTCGCGACATCATCAACAATAAAAACACACATGGTATAAAATGTGTGAAATCTATAAGTAGAAGCATAACATCTCTTATCTGTATGTCTTGAGCCTCTGCACCTTAACAATAGTACATGAAGAAGCATAAAGAACGTGTTTTCATATTCAAAATCGATGCTAACACACACACGCACACACACACACACACACGGGGATGCCAAAATTCATGGCAACACACAACTCGCTGGATTCACTGCCAAACAAGGCGAAGCGAGAATCATAAAGGTCGAGTAAGAAACATTCCCTTGGCAAGCAACTCGCTACACGGAGAGATTGGAAAGTTGTGCGGGGAGCGAGAAAAAGGATGAAGGATGGTAACGGGAGAACAACTCAATGAAAAGCTGTGAAGTCAAAGACAAACCTGAAGGAGTTTCAGGAACACCGCAGCAACACCTACATGGTCACTGTTACTACTCCCTGCCTCTACAACACCACCAATAGTGTTACATCGAGCCCTTTAAACTCAGAATGGCAGATTCACCTAACCTATCTGTACATAACAATAGGATAGAAATATAGATTCCTTGTCACCACAGAATCACATATGAATCCTACAACACGTTTACCCCTTCAGTACTGTGACGGGTTTTTATATTTATTGTACTTATTATTTCTCAGTTCTTTACAGCTTCAGAAACTCATGTGCGGAGGATTAATCTTGTGACCTCCTAATGCCAATGAAATCGTCTAATCACACCCAAAACTCGAGGTAAAAACGTGTCCCAGTACTGAAGGGATTAAAAAAGTGATAAGATACGGAAAATACTCGAGAATATCTTACCTGAATGCCGGGAAAGCTGTGGTGTTCTTCCTTGGCAATTCACTCCGCGAGCAAACACTGATGAAGCGAACAAGTGACACTTTCCAATACACTTCACTCTCACTATAGTCACTGAGGGGCTCACAGTAAGGCCTTTCGTCACAAAATGGTTGAATAACAAACAGAAGGGGACTGGTGATAATCGGCTCCTACACACGCCTCGTCTAACACTCAGTCGGGCAGATATTTACAGTGAAGACCAGACGTCGAGGAAGGCAATATTCAACACACCTGAAAAAAATAAGTGAAATAATATATAATGAGTGATGATAGATGGTTGTATATGCTTCGTTTTACATTTTATGACCCTAAAGAACACTTCATTCTCTTTTCAGAGAGAGAGAGAGAGAGAGAGAGAGAGAGAGAGAGAGAGAGAGAGAGAGAGAGAGAGGGGGGGGGGGGGGGGGGGGGGGGGGGGGGATTTATTTAACCCATTCTACTTTGGTTTATCATTTACTGGCAATTTTCTTTAACCTTTATGTCTATGAGTGAAAGGGGTAACTCGTGCATTCCTGGCCCTGCTGCCTCTGAGATCACCTCGGCTTCCTCATCCCCGTCTGCTTCCCTAACGCACCTCATGATGATCAGTGCAATGATGCCATTAGATCTTGTTTGGGGGGGGAGAGGGGGGGCAGGTTTTCATTTTCGTTTTTGTTATTATCATTTTTCTTTATTTATTCATTTATCTAATTTCTTTCGCTTTCACTCCCCTTTTTCATATGTAAAAAAGATAGAAAAATCGGAACAAGATTGTGAGATGTTTATGAGTTTCCACTATGATGTGCGAATATAGTGTGTGTGTGTGTGTGTGTGTGTGTGTGTGTGTGTGTAATTCACTGTCGCGGTCGCCTGCTGGTCACCCATCCAGGCTTTTCCCTATGGAGCTTTAGAGCCTACAGACCGATCTTCGGGTAGGGCTAAAACCGCATCAAACGCTACACACCGGGACAGCGAGGCCACAACCCCTCGACTTACATCTCATACCTACTTGCTGCTGGTTGAATTACGCTACCACTATTACTACCACCACCACCACTACTTCCATCAATATTGCACGAGAGTTAGCCAGAAGGGGAAACACACTCTATTCTATCATTATCGAAGCTACACACTCAATAATGGTTCTGAAGTCCTTGATCCGTATTCAGATACATTTGCCTCTCTTGGTACGACTATTTTCCCAGACCACAGAGATGATTAGTTGGATTTTCAAGAGTATTTCTCCAGTTATTAATACAAAAATCTTGTCAGTCTACCTCTAGAATGGTAAAAAATAAATAAATAAAAAAAAATCAAAAATCATGTCTACTTTATACCATATCCTTTCTTTTTTTTTTTTTTTTCAACATGTAACATTACAAAGTTCCCATTATGTGAAAAGTGCGCAGCTAAATTGCTTTTATTGTGTGTGTGTGTGTGTGTGTGTGTGTGTGTGTGTGTGTGTGTGTGTGTGTGTGTGTGTGTGTGTGCTCCCCTCACGCAACATAGAACAAATTAACAAACAACAAAACCTTCAGAAATCTAGAAAGACACACAATTCTTGCTTGCAAAGGAGAGGTACAAAACATGAGAATCCTTGAAACATTAAAACAGCACTCTTGAAGTAGGAATTTTAATTGTTTGATGAAGAAGACTGTCTAGAAATGGTGATGAGAGTGATGTCTGTGTTTGACCAGTGTTGGGGGTGGTAATGGTAGTGGTAATGGTGTCGTGATGTGGTAATGATGATGATAAGTTATTCTTTGATATTCGTCAGTGTTTATTGCAGAAGTAAGGATGAGTGATGAAACAAACGCATGTGTGGTGGTGGTGGCAGTTGTGGTAGAAGTAATGGTGGTGGTCTGTTTGGTGCTAATTGGATGGGAGTGCATAGTGCAGCATTGAGGGAGCCTGTGACCAAGTGGGGATATGTCTGGCGGTGTAGGGAAGTGTGTAGTGGCGCCAGAGTGCTCCTTAGTGGCGGCAGAGGTGTAGTGGAGCTAGAGTGACTGTGGTGGTGGTGGTGAACACGTGTGTGGTGTGGTGTTGGGGATGGCTGGCCAAGGGACGCCAGTAACGAGGGTGTTGGTCTCTGTTGGACTGATAATGCGCTTTTGTCCCAGATAAGTTCATAGGGTTTCCGGAGTGGTATGATGTCCTTTATGCCTGTGGTAATAGAGGCCATATAGCCATGGCCAGGGCCCGATCACTAACTGGCAACTAACGCGGATCACAGCTGGGTTGGCGAGGAAACCCAGCCATGGGGGCGATTGTGAAATACTCCCTATCACACTGTCTTGTCTGCGCCACATGCCTTACCACATGACACATTAATTATATTCAGTTATCTAGAATTTCACCGCCCGCCGGCATCAGGCACACATTTGACCCTCGCGCGCCGCAGCAGCACAGAAAACCAAGCAGGAGATTCGATCGTTGACTAAACTATTTTTTTCCCAGAGCTTCCGCTCGCCTCGGGACATCTCACTGCCGCTGACGCTCATCTTCCGTGCTTATTAATAATTCACCCGTGTCAAATAATTACAGTGGGTTTTCTGTTCATTCTTCATGCTACCGAAAAGACATGTCTGGTATAATTTTCTTTCATTCTGTATAGCATTTCGTTAAATAAGTAACGAGTGGAATGTTTAGGTAACACTGCCGGTGCCTCGTGTTTGCTTTAGTAATTAGTAATTAGTAATGAGCGTATTACGAGTAGGAAAGATTGCTCCTCAGTATCATGCATGAAGATTTCTATGAAAAGGAAAGTCAACTCTCCTCTCGTTGTCTTCTCCAGCGCTAAATAACTCCAGGCAATAAATTAATAACAGAACCAGATGGATAAATACAAACAGACAAATATGTGAATGAGTAAATAACAGCATATAAAACAAAACGCAGTAGACTCAGATATGAGAAGAAGATAAGTGTCATTTTTCTCCCGTCTATCAGAAACTGTGTGTGTGTGTGTGTGTGTGTGTGTGTGTGTGTGTGTGTGTGTGTGTGTGTGTGTGTGTGTGTGTGCAACTTGTATTACTATTATTTTATTGTGTTACCAAGTGCTGTACCATTTTGTATTGCTACCACCATCACTACTACTGCTGCTACTACTACTACTACTACTACTACTACTACTACTACTACTACTACTACTACTACTGCAGCTGCTGCTGCTGCTGCTACTACTACTACTACTACTACTACTACTACTACTACTACTACTACTACAGAGAGAGAGAGAGAGGGGGGCGGGAGGTAATCACAACACCAAGCATTTTTTTTATTATGAAGTAATGGAAGTAATGAAGTACTAGTAATGGTAGGCATTGTGAAGTGACCGTACAGTTTTATATTTATTCTGCTTATTTTTTGGCGATTTCATACAGCTTCAGAAAGTCATGGGGATTGAAATAGTTCAGACTGGCCATTAATCTTCTCACCTCCATATACCCTTACTAATGTCAATAAAATAGTCTAACCAAACGCAAAATTCAAGGTAAAAATGTATCGCAATACTGAAGGGGGTAAAAGAAAACAAAATTGATGGCAACAATAAGGTGATGCAAGTAAGTAGCAAATAGTCACAGTAACAGTGAAGATGGGATAATGATGAAATGATGTTAAATCTAGTTAGATTAACAAAATGGGGACAATGAAAAAAAAAAAAAATGTAGCAAGTTTGAGATAATTAAGTAAGAATAACAGCGAACTAAGAATAACGCAGGGGGAAAATATATAAATGGAACGCACAATGAAGAAATGTAATGAATAAATCTAATTAACCAGAAAATAACAAAATTAACGTAATCACACAGAAAAGCTGTAAAAATTTTAATAATTAAACAAAATGGAGGTGTCTTAGCTGAACAAGAGACAAAATGGAGGTAGTTAAACAGGAAGACTAAAAAATAATTGAATATCAGGAACAAAATGAGTGACCGACTACTTAGAATAAAGTAGAATAAGCAACAAAGGAAAATCAAAAAGCGGAAAGCGATAGGCTGAATGAGTGATAAAATGGAGGCAGTTATACAGGAGTAATTAGAAATGCAAATAGATAACTAGGACAAGAAATAAGATACACGCAAACACAATAAATAAGGAAATAACACTAAAAACTGATAATTAGCAGAACGAGTGACAAAGTAGAGGCAGTTATGTAGGAGTAAAACAAAATTGCAAGTAAACAAACAGGACAAATAATAGAAGAAACGTAACCAAACAATAAATCAAGAAATAGCACAAAAGAAACTGACGATTAGTAGAACGAATGACGAAACTCTAATTAATTAAGTCAGAGTTTAAAAACTTCAGCAAGCACAACGACAACAACAAAAGGAAGAGCAACAAACTGAAGGTGAATAACATGAGATAAGTGAGTAGGAGTGTAAATTGCAGGACAGACAATGAAGGAAGCGCAACAAAATGGAGGTGATGAGCAGGCCGAGTGACACAGGGAAGGCCGAGGCAGGTTGCACTGTGGAAGCAAACAGGACGCCCAACATCCTGCACTAAAGGATAAACATTCGCGTCACATATGTATTTTTTTCTCTCTTTCTCTCTGTGTTGATACGTGATTACAGTAATTGTTGTAATCCTGCGACTAATTTGGCAAGAAACAGGAAATACTATATCAGGCTCCCTGGCGCTGGTGGTGGTGGTGGTGGTGGTGGAGGTAACAAGTAGTAGTAGTAGTAGTAGTAGTAGTAGTAGTAGTAGTAGTAGTAGTAGTAGTAGTAGTAGTAGTAGTGGCGCTGTTTGTTGTTGTCGCGGTTGTTGTCTGTAACACCCGGTACCCACTCACTGCTGGGTGGACAGGGGTGCGGGTAAGATGAGAATGCCCAGATTTCTCCGCTCCCCCCGTTGTTATTGATGTTGCTGTTGTTGTTTTGAAGATGATACTTTACACACAACAACAACAACAACAACAACAACAACAACAACAACAACAACAACAACAACAACAACAACAACAACAATATTGAGCGTACCATTTTATTTTTGTTGTTGTTTTAGTTCTTTGAAATTACACTAATATTGGATCTTGCGAAGCTGCTTCTTATTATTGTTCTTTTCTTCTTTTTATGTTTATTCTTATTTTTGTTATTGTTGTTGTTGTTGTTGTTCTTTTTGTTCTAGTTCCTTGAAATTCCACTTGCGAAGCTGTTTCATGTCATTCTTTTTTTTCCTATTTTTTAGTTCTTTCTTTCCTTTTTTTGTTACTATCTTTTCTTTTCGTCCATCTTTTCCCGGATTGACTAATATCCTTAACATAATATCAAACAAACAATAAACAAACTTGATCGAAGGAGCATCCAGAGTTATTTCGCAAACCGCCACATTACATTGAGTCATCCCACTTCTCTCCTGTGTTCGTCTTCATTAGCACTCACACATCTTTTTTTTTTCTTCAGTGCATTCTCATCACTTATAATTATATTCCGTGTTGCTGTCTGGGCATTGTTTTCAACTACTTCAGTACTGGGATACATTTTTACCACGAGCTTTGTATGATTAGACGGTTTTATTGACATTAGGAAAGGTCTATGGAGGTGAGATCAATGCCCAGAGTCTGGTACTATTTTGATTCCCACATGAGTTTCTGAAGCTGTATAGAATCGCCAAAGAATAAGCAGAATAAATATGAAAATGCGTCTCAGTACTGAAGGGATTAATGGGTTAAGTTAAGGGGTTTATTGTTGTGGTAAAAGAAATGCATTTTAGTAGGGGGGTTTCATTATTTCTCGTATCCTTCTTTCCTAAAGTCAATAAGATCGTCTAATCACAACCCAAACTCGTGATAAAAATGCGCTCCAGTACTGAATGGGCTACGATTCGCAATTCTTTTCGATGAAACAGAACTGCTATAATTGTTGTTACCATAGAAATTCAAGCTATAACCACAATAATTTTTGAGAGGGCGAGACACAGGGAAGCTTTGACCCAAATACATGAACGAACACTATCCTCTCTTTTTTTATGTAAGAGGGGGAAGCTGGCCAAAAGCAACAAAAACATTGAAAATAAAAAAAAAATAAAAACTAATTTGCCAGCTCCCTTAGTTAAAGCACAAAAGAATTAGCCGAAATCTAATAAGGACTTTTTTTCCAAAGGCCACAGACACGGTTACTCAGGTTGTCATGAGTGTCTCCACTATTCGCAAGGTACAGTACTTGTTAAGCTATTAATAGCACCCAAAAAATTACCCTTGGAAACCCAAACAAGTTCTGCTACAGCCTGATAAAAGTTGAGACACTACTCAAGCGTTTGAGAATACGGACTGCAGCTTTATAGGATCATATGAGGCCCAGTACATACTATATACAAATGATTGATTATTTCTACTATTTTTGTCCACGCAAGCACTTATCTCTAGCGCGAGGAAACCAGGAAAACCGAACTTATACGGGTTGTGTATCTGTGGCGTCTATCACGTCTCCCTTAGTTATCTACAGTCGAAGCAGGCAAGGTCACGGCATTGGTCAAATGATAATAATAAGTGAATGTATCGCTAAAGGAATATACTGTATGTAACATTAGTCATTTCATGTCCCTACAGTGACCCTGCCTGCCTCGACCCCTCCTGCCTTGCCTTACGCAACCTGCTTGCCCTGACGAGGATGAGGCCGAGGCTGGTGAGGAAGGGTGCCAGGCTGTGCCCCGCTACCCGGCCACCTGCATCAAGCTATCGCGGCACCGGAAGGACACCCTCATGGCAATGTGTTGGGGCGGAACGGGGGGATCGGTGCTACTGCTGCCATGCCACACATTCCGGAATCACCAGGCACCGCGGCTACACGTCCCTTCCTCATCCTGGCCGCCACGCGCAGCCTTCCTGCCGCCACGCGCGCCCTATTCCGCCTCACTATAGGAAGTCCTCTTCGTCAGTAGCCACAATCCGCTATGTTTACAATAGACAACATCCTGTCACGACCCGCGACGAGGCCCGTCAATACCGCCAAAGCGGTGACGCTTCCCAGTCCCTGCTACTCCACGCCTTTCCGCGCTCTCTCTCCGCCGCCAGCACCTTCACCATCATCATCCTCGCCCCCTTCCCGCACACGTCCAGATCCTCCTGAGTCCTCCAGACAGCCCCTAACAATCCCCCTTTCCTCTGCACTCTGCGCCACTCCCACAGTCTCTGGCCCTCACCATCAGGGCAATCTCCTCATAGCTTCTCCTGCACACGAGGGTCTCGCCATACCCGGCACATCCTCCAGTCTCTTGGTAGAAAGTACAGGAGTAGCTTTGTCCTTGGCTCACTCCTTAGCTGGAGTGTTGGGCGATTCACCTCTCCCTGTGCCTGACCCCTCCTTTGTCTCGCTGCATTCCCCGTCATACTCTGCCTCACTGTATCATCCCAACGATCCCTCTGGATACCCATCTTACTCTCAGCTCAGGCTGTGGAGCAACCCTGAGGCATATGGAGCTCTCAGTGCAGACCCTAAAAACAAGTGCGAGTTCCCCACAGACTGCAATAAAAACAAAGTCTTTAAGGGGAGTTCAAGATGGATACCCTTTCCCTCAGCCTCCGATGACCTGCCACCTGGGTGCCAGGATCTGCCCGGCGCTCCGCTACCGATCATTAGAGACTGTAAGTCTGATTCTGTGTTTATGAGCCCACCATATGGAAGACTGTCCTTCGCCCTTCCTCTCTCAGCTTCCCACAGCGCTGGCCTGCGCAGCGACTCTCAACTGCACGTCATTAGAAACAGCAGCGGGCATCCAGACACCAGTTTGGTGCCCTACCAGACTGGGTGTGCGAGGAGCGTCTGTTCCGCATGTTGTCATGGACACAAGAAACTGCCTCCTGTCATCACCACTCCCTCAACCACACCATCGGCCACCTTCCCGGCAAGTGTGTCCTCAGGTAGCGGTCTCCTACTGCATCCTGCCCTCCCCACTGCTAGGGACGCCGCCACCAGCCCCTTTGTGCCTCCAACCGCCCTTCCACCTCACCAATCCAGGCCAGCACTGATGCCTGCCCAGTCTCAGCACCTCAGAAGGTTGGCAGCGCCCTACCACTACACGGGCACAGACACCCTGGACAAGTGCGAGGTGAAAGAAGAAAAGGCAAGGGACACCAACAACTTCGCAGCTCATCAGGTCAACGCGGAGAGCCCAGAGCAGAGCCTGCCTCGCACCACCACCCTTGCCATTCACCTGCCAACAGGTAACTTACACATCTGAGTACATTGCTCTGTTGTCATACCTTCATTCATGTCTTTCTTTTCTGTGGAAACAAATATAAAGTAATTATCTGCCTTTAATTATTGATCTTTGACTCAAAACAAAAGCCATCTTATCTTTTTTTGGAATTGTTTGTGTGGCAAGAAACAGCTTGTGTGTCCGTAAGCCTCTTGAGTCACAGCGCGGAGATTCACGCCCTTCTGGCAATGCTGTGACCTACACCAGCCGTGTTTCATACCCCTCAGGACTCGCTACTAACACAACAGTCGGCTCCAGTCCGCCTCTTTAGTTTGTTGTCTAATTCTATACACTGAAGTCTATATAAACCCGCTCCGCCTTCCATTCCTCCCACAGGAGTTCTTCCTTTCAATAAGAGTGTCCTGTACGTCCACCACGGGACACTTTACACTAACAATATCCTCGGTGCCCACAGGTCTGTTGCAACTCGCGGGGAGCGGGCGAAATCGGCGGCGCAGGGGCCAGGTGAGGTTCACGGCTAAGCAAACCCGCCAACTGGAGAGGTGGTTCTCACTGCACAAGTACATCACGCCGGCCCAGAGGAAAACCATCGCCAGGGAACTAACCCTACAAGAGAAGCAGGTGAGGCGACGACCACTGGTGAGGTGAGCCTTGTTAATGCCTGTGTTACTTAACCTCCTGGTGACCCTGGGGGTGTCGTATCTACTGTTAGTGCCAGTGTCGTGTCAGCTGTGTTCCCTCAGGAGTATACACAAGCACAAGGCAAGTGACACTTTGTCACCGCGCCTCTCTCGGCTTCAGGAAAAGATGGAGAGTCGATAACCATGAAAATGCAGGGAATGAAAGTGAGGATACCATGCAGAGAGAGAGAGAGAGAGAGAGAGAGAGAGAGAGAGAGAGAGAGAGAGAGAGAGAGAATGATTGCATGACATAAGAATGAAGAGCGAAGTAGTTCAGTAAAGAGAAATAATAAGCAATTAAATCAATAAACAAATAGATTGATAAAATATAAATGGATGCCAGACGAATGACAGTAATCCAACAGCCTGAGCAGCGAGGGAGGGAGGGAAGGAGGGAAGGAGGGTGGAGTAGAGTGGAATGACGCAGACACAGCGTTCCTCTCCGTCTCTCGAGGTGTTGTTCTCTCCCCAGGTGATGACGTGGTTCCAAAACAAGCGAGCAAAATCCAAGAAGAGAACTGCGACATGCAGGGCGGCAGCACTCACTCCTCCCACCCACACCAACACCACCACCACCGCCGCCGCCACACCACCCACGCCCGCCACGCCGCCCAAAACTACTTCCTGCACATCACCACCACCACCACCACATTACCACATCACATCACCACACATTGCCCACCACGCCTCACCACCACACCACCTCACCACTGCATTCACGTCCAGTTATGTTGCATCACCGTCACACCATTCTTACTGCATCACCGCCGCCACCACCACCACCACCACCACACAGCAAGACGTCACGTTAGAATGAGGTGGATATTCCAAAAATACGTTATATGAAGTGAAGGTTTAAGAAATACGTTTGAATGAGGAAGTGGGATTTAGAAACAAGATATCATAAAATAGAAGTTTCAAATGAAGTTAGAATAAAGTGAAGCTTCATAAAGGAAAAATAATAAATAGATAAATAAACGTTGGAATTAATCAAATATCAAAGAAATGTGTTACGATGAAGTGGATAGTAGAAAATATTTCAGAATGAGATGAAGACTGAAAAAGAGTTAGAATAAAGTAAGGAAGGAAAAATACTTTAGATTTAAATGGAGGTTAAAACTTGCGTTAGAATAAAATAGAAAATTAAAAAAAAAATTGTTGTTACTCTCTCTCTCTCTCTCTCTCTCTCTCTCTCTCTCTCTCTCTCTCTCTCTCTCTCTCTCTCTCTCTCCTCTTCCGTCTCCCGCGCTGCTACTCCGCTAGTTAGTGTTAGTAAGACAGTGCATGCATTAAATAAACATTTACTCACCACTAGTGCTACTTGTGTTATCATCTACACTCCACAGGAACACAAAACAAACAAACACCACTCATAATTATTACACAACACGCGACATTCCGCCAAAAAAAGGCTACGTGGTATATATAGTGCAGAGTCATATAACTTTACGACTGCCCTCTACCACCGCCACCACCACCACTACCCACCACACCTACACTCAGCCCAACAGTGACCGCACCTCCTAGTCAGTCAGTCCCAGCGAGGAGGAGGGGCGGCAACTCTTCTGTCCTTCACGTCAGTAGTCTCACAGCAGCGTGGTATCATCAGGGAGGGAGCCACCTTCAGTTCCCTCCCCTGTGAGATGGTGTTCCGCAGGGTCAATCTCACTGCTGTCATGGGAGGTGGCCGGGGAGGAGGCCCTCACGTCCACGCCACCAACGGCTCCCTCCTCGCCGCCAACCTGAAAGCACCCACTGCGTTAGTCCCGTGGCAAGTGTAATTCAATGGAGACAGACCCACAGAGACGCTTCCCACCTCCCCTACTGACTCCTACACTGCCTTGCAATCTCGTGGTATATACTTGCAATAACAGACTGACTTACAGACACGCTTCCCACCTATTAATGAACAGATAGATTCCGTATATAGTAACGATACAAATCTATAAAAAAATAATTTAAAAATCCAGATCAAATAAAATAGATTAATTAGACAGGAGTAAGTCAAGTAGTTCATGATCACAGAGGTAGAATAGATTAAAAAGACATGATTAAGTCAAGTAGTTTACAATCGCAGGAATGTTTAGTGTCGTAGCGAGTCAATGTTGCTCGGCTGACGGTATTACTGAGTCAACACAAAGCTTTCATAGAAAGATTAAACCAGTTCACCGACAAGGATCACCAGTGGACGCGAGCTGTCACTGACACTCTGACTCCCTATAGAGTGAACCGTCAACATGCAAAGAAAATAATAATACCGATAAATAATGAAGCAAAAAAGTGTTTGAGAATAAGAGACAAGTTCCTGAGACATAACGCGCGCGCGCGCGCGTGTGTGTGTATATGTGTGTGTGTGTATGTGTGTGTGTGTGTGTGTGTGTGTGTGTGTGTGTGTGTGTGTCTGAATATGTGCTGTATTGCATAACACCTGTATGATGTACCCGCAATGTTCCTCGCTAATAAAAGATAAGCCTGGTAATTACAGCCGTGATTTATCACAACAAAGAAGTCTGCGACGATAAGGATGAATATTAGAGGAAGGAGAAGAGGAAAAAACGGTTAAGGAAAGGAGGTAGCATTGCGCCATTAAATCATTCACGGCAGGTAATGTTTCCAGTTGTATTCCCTTTATGGCAAGATTTGTAGTAGTAGTAGTAGTAGTAGTAGTAGTAGTAGTAGTAGTAGTAGTAGTAGTAGTAGTAGTAGTAGTGGTAGTAGTAGTAGTAGTGGTAGTAGTAGTAGTAGTAGTAGTAGTAGTAGTAGTAGCAGCAGCAGCAGCAGCAGCAGCAGCAGCAGCAGCAGCAGCAGCAGCAGCAGCAGCAGCAGCAGCAGCAGAAGCAGCAGCAGCAGCAATAACTCCACCAAAGACGCATCAAATTAGAATGAGAGACAAACCCAAACCAAACACAGACCCAATAGCAAACATTGACAAAGGGAGAAGAAACCTCTGACTCTGGTGAACAAGTCACCCATCCACCTCCCGACAAGGACGCGTTAATTAAGGGGACTAATCCATGGTCTGCCGAGGGCGTTACGAAGGCTGATTGATCGCGGCCCCCAAACACCTTATCTCGCCACGATCACAACTTGTCAAGCCTATCAGTGTCCGTTAATAGAGCGATTTGCTGCTGATGAACCCCGCCCTCCCGTCCAGCCACCCAGAGAGAGAGAGAGAGAGAGAGAGAGAGAGAGAGAGAGAGAAACCCTAACTGACTGACATACGGATAGTGACAAACAGACAAAAAAAAAGATAGGAAGAGCCATACATACAGACAGATAGACAGAAAGAGACATGCATACATACATAAACAGACAGGCGACAACCAAAGACATAAACACAGAGACAGACAGACAGACCATCGCTTCTACCCTTGTAGTGAAGTATGGTTAAAATAAGGATGGAAATCATAGATAAAAGACTATCACTGAATCAGAGGAACATGATGGCAGCGAGGAGGGGAAATATAAGAGTAGGGGAAAAAAGCAACGGGAGGAAGCGAATGGAGGAGGAGGAGGGAGAGATTTAGGGAGGGTACATAGGAAGGGGGGAGGGGAGGAGGGAGGCTGCAGTAACATAATCCCTGAGCAAGACGCTTATCACACACACACACACACACACACACACACATTTATCTAACCGGAGCCTAACAAGCGACAATGTAACATGTACTCTTAAGGGTCAATTTTTACTACTATATAGAGCACGTACTTGTACTACAAGCACAAAAGGAAGCAGTGAGAAAAAAAAAGAGGAGGAAGAGGAGGAGGAGGAGGAGGATAGTAGGAAGTAAAATATCATATACTGAAGGCAAGAAGGACAACCTCCAGCATTCAAGAAGTAGCTGATGGTCCTTCGCTGCGTGTTAATTCTAAGTGTCGTGATAAATGGAGAAAAGAAAAAGAACTGCTTATCAGATCAACTACTTTGAGGTTAAGGGAATGGCTGAACATTACAACGAGGAGGAGGAGGAGGAGGAGGAGGAGGAGGAGGAGGAGGAGCACCAAGTATCGGCACTCCATCACTGATAGCAAGTGTCACTAGCACCCCCACTAACACCGATACGGAGTCACCACGATAACAGGCGAGGCGAGAACCAAGTGCCGCTTTGAATGACAAATGACGAGTGACAATACCGACTACCCCCCCTCCACACCACCACCACCACCGCTGTGCACACCTGAGCGTGACAGATGGCCGCCTCATTAATTACAAGCCATGACCTGCGAGGAAGGAAGGGCAGGCCGCGGGTCACTCCAAATCTGTGTTTTCGTTACTGGTGCACTCGGAATGGCATCAGTCTGGGTTAGGTTAGGTTAGGTTTGGTAAGGCAAGGATAGATCAAAATTGAATGAGCCATGTTAGTTTACGAAGCCACTCACAAGGATGATGTAATATTCTTTTTTTTTATGTAAGAGAAGAAAACTGGCCACTGAAAACTGTGTTCACTAAACCCTAGAGGGTTTCAGAATAGGAGTTTGGTTTGGTGTCACTGGGTCAGCCTAATCTTGACTCTAGTGAAGGTCATTGGCGTTTCCAAGGGTGCTTTCATGGTTCCAGTGATATTCTTCTAATAAAAATTTGCATCGGTGGACCCAACACCGTTTTGGATGGTATGGTTTTGGCGTGGCGTTAATCAGGCAGCCGCGAGCGATAGTGGCCGCGTTGCTCGGGCTAAAAAGGTTAAGCCGGCGTGTTATCACAGTTTATAAGCAGCAGTTGTCCGCGTCCCTGGCTCGCCGCTTATCAATTAACACGGAAGCCTCGTATCAGTGACGCGCATTACGAGGCTGGTTCCAGATTTACTGCCACTAACGGTGCATTCACTTGTTCAATAGTCGACTCAGTAATTATCTGTAGAGCTGCTACGCTGAAACTTGACACGTATCATGGCAAAAGTGGCAATAGCAGCAGAAGCAACAGTGGAGATCACAAAATAAAAACAATAATAAATAAATTGACTCATTCCCTGCTATTTGTTCCGTCTTCCATAATAACAGATCACTCCACGATATCTTTACTTACTCCATAGTAACCTAAAATCTTTAAACTGGATAGAAATTGCAAAATCTTTTTTTTTTTTTTTTTTTTCATGCATTCCTTTCTCTCAGATGCTAATAAAGATTTCATACAGTGTTACTGATGTTGTTATTTGTCTCGTATCGCAGTGAAAGGATTAAATAAACTCGTCTTCCCTAACTTGCAGGCGATGCACTACACTGACACTAACGAGGAGGGTCAACGTTCAGCCAATGTTCAAAAGTATGTAAAGTGAGTGGCAAGTTGAGGTACCGTACTTATTACATTATTCCATAACATTTCGGTCACAAAACCAACTTCGGAGAGAATTTTGTAACCGAAATGTTAGGAAATAAAGCGCCTTGCCTCAACTTGTGTTTCCCTGCCACTCACTTTACGAGTACACATTTGTCTTCATGTGTACAGTGCTCACAACTTCTTTAATACTTTCCCTGCGATTTGATTTGTCTTCCGTATTGACATACCACCCCCAGAAATCTTCCGTTTTAACCCATAACCATTTCAAAACACTCTACTAGCAAAAAGACTGTTAAATATACTCTTCTTAATTATCTTTTCTATCTTTCTTGTCGATGTTTAAGATTTCGTTGTTTTAGGGCTGCGTTGTGGTATACATCGCAGTGAAAGAGTTAAACCGAATAGACCTCCAATCCCTCACTCGCAGAACTTCCCACA
>JAHFWG010001211.1:14890-24967 GCA_020233015.1 Callinectes sapidus | reverse complement strand
GTGATTGGTAGAAATAAAACTGCATAAAGTAAAAATAGTAGTAGTAGTAGTAGTAGTAGTAGTAGTAGTAGTAGTAGTAGTAGTAGTAGTAGTAGTAGTAGTAGTAGTAGCAGTTGTTGTTGTTGTTGTTGTTATTTTTAGCATTATTGTTATTTTCATCATCTTTACCTTGGGAAGCACCAGTCTATTTTACTCTTAATTCATTCATCCGCCTCTCTCTCTCTCTCTCTCTCTCTCTCTCTCTCTGTCACACGGCAATCTCTTTAGGAAACCACTTATTTTCACCTCTCACCCCCATGCACACGTGTTGCTACTCCCCTCTTCTTCCCACTGACTCCCCTCTCCCCATCTTTTTACTCCCCATCTTTTTACTCCCCATCTTTTTACTCCCCTCTTTTTACCCCCCCATCTTTTTACTCCCCATCTTTTTACTCCCCTCTTTTTACTCCCCATCTTTTTACTCCCCTCTCCTTCCCACTGACTCCCCTCTCCCCATCTTTTTACTGAGTCTTTGGTACGTGTTCAGAAACGCTTTGCTCTCTCACCGCGACTATTTTCAAAGGCTACAGAGATGACTGGCGGGGTTTTCAAGAGGGTTTTTCCAGTTCATGATGTAGAAATAATGTTAATCTGCCTCTGGAATCGTAAAAACATCCTTGAAAACACAACGACTATTTTTCGAGGTGATAGAGATGATTAGCTGGTTTTCAAGAGGATTTTTCCAGTTTATGCTGTAGAAATCTTGTTAATCTGCCTCTAGAACCGTAAAAACATCCTTGAAAACACTTAACCTTCTCACAACGACTATTTTTCGAGGTGATAGAGATGATTAGTTGGGTTTTCAAGAGTGTTTCTCCAATTAATAATGTAGAAATATTGTTAATCTGCCTCTAGAACCGTAAAAACATCCTTGAAAACACTTAACCTTCTCACAACGACTAATTTTCGAGGTGATAGAGATGATTAGTTGGGTTTTCAAGAGTGTTTCTCCAATTAATAATGTAGAAATATTGTTAATCTGCCTCTAGAACCGTAAAAACATCCTTGAAAACACTTAACCTTCTCACAACGACTATTTTTCGAGGTGATAGAGATGATTAGTTGGGTTTTCAAGAGTGTTTCTCCACTTAATAATGTAGAAATAATGTTAATCTGCCTCTAGAACCGTAAAAACATCTTTGAAAACACTTAACTCTCTCACTACAACTATTTTTGAAGGCGATAGAGATGATTAGCAGAGTTTTACCAGTTAATAATGTAGAAATCTTGCCACTCTGCCTCTAGAACCGTAAAAAATATCTCAAAAAAAAACTCGTATACATTTAGAGAAAGTCTTGTGAAATAGTGGAGGTGAAGCGAAGAAGAGTTTGAGAGTACCAGTCTATTTCATTCCTCTGCCTCCCTTTTTTTTGTCAGTCAATTCTCTCCTTTTCCTTTTTAAATCTGGTTCTATCAAATGTCTAGGGTGAGTTACTCTGGCTACTTCCTGACTATCTACTCGTCACTCTTGCTATCTCACGCTGTTATTCTTCACGCTAAGGGTCGGAAAACAAATATCATGTTATCGTTTGGTTGCTTTCTTATTGTGGATGGAAATTTTGATAACTTTTTCTTTTCTTTTTGCTTTTCATTCTGTTATTTTTATTTGTTTATTTTTTTTTTTCGTCTCTTCACTCCTCTTGTTCCCCCTTTTTTATTGTTTTTTTTTTTTTTTTGTCACTTTTCCTTTTTTTAACTTTTTCGGTCTCTTTCTCTCTCTCTCTAGCTACTTTTTTCGTCTCCTCACTTTTCTTTCTCTTATTTTTCACATCACTTCTCTGCCTCTGCCTACTTCTCATGTCTTCTTGCTTCCTACTCTTCTTCCCTACTCATCTTTCTCTTCACCTAACATTTTTTTACCTAGTTCTTGTTCCTTTCTATTTACTTATTCTTTCCCCTGCTTACTTTTTTTGTATTGTTCTTTCCTCCTTACTTCTCTTCTTCCCTACTTATCTTCATTCTTTTCTCCTCACTTCTCTCTACGTTTTGTTATTTAATACTTTATCCTTTTCCCCACGTATCTTTTCACTTTTTACTCCTTACTTTGTTTTTTTCCCTTATTTCTCTCTTATCTACTTCTCTTCTTTATTTCCTCCTCCTTCCATCTTACCGTGCTGTGCTGTGGAGGCTGAGGCAAGACACGAGAAAGCCAGAAGAACCACCACCAACTTCACCACAGCCACAGCCATCTTGCCTGGCCCACCACCCTCACTATACTGACCTCCCCCGCCACCACGGTTCCTATAAAACTCCTTAATAACTCCTCCCTTCCTCCCTCCCTCCCTCTCCCTCTCTCTCTCTACTCCCAGTTCGTCCCACTCTCCTCCTCCTCCTCCTCCTCCTCCTCGTCGTCGTCTTCGTTATCTCCCGGTACTCAACAAGAACGTGACTCGGTTTTAAGAAGATATATGTACTGGTTAAACTTATCCTGGCACTAAATGCTTGAAGTGTTTCTCTCTCTCTCTCTCTCTCTCTCTCTCTCTCTCTCTCTCTCTCTCTCTCTCTCTCTCTCTCTCTCTCTCTCTCTCTCTCTCTCTCTCTCTTGCCTCACATCCGCTACACCAGTTTGAGTGAGTGAGTGAGTGAGTGAGTGAGTGAGTGCGTTAGGGAGTGAGTCACTGAATTAAGGGAGACAATAATAGCATGCTCGTGACCGTCTCATCGTCTGTCTTATTCTGAAATGCTTTGCTCTCCCACTGTTTTTATTTTTCAAACCTACAGAGATGATGGAATTGGTTCTTAAGAGTGTTTCATCCGTTAATTATACAGAATTATTGTCAACTTCATATCAAAACCATAAAAACACATTGGAAACCCGTGTCACTTCACCACAATCATTTTCAAAGACCACATTAATGATAAGACACTTTCTCAAAAGCATTCTTCCATTATATAATACAGAAATATTGTTAATCTATCACTAGAACCACAAAACCACCTTAAAAACCCGTGTCACCTCACCACAACTATTTCCAAAGACCACACAAATTATTAAACCAGCTATCAAAAAACATATCACCCGTTTACCATACTTAAATATTGTTAACCTATCACTAGAACCACAAAACCACCTTAAAAACCCTTGTCACTTCACCACAACTATTTTTAAAGACCACACACATGAGTACACAGGTTATCAAAGGCATATCACCCGTTAAATATTGTTACTCTATCACTACAAAGGTAAAGACACCCTTAGAAACACTTGCAACATCAACTGGAGCCCTTGGAAAGCAGTAGAGGTGGGGTGCGGAAGTGCTTCAAGATAAAGTTTTATTTCTGTGTTTCTCCCAGCAGCATCCTTCCACAGCAGTCCCAGGAGGCGGCGGGGGCGGCGGTCAGACCCTATTATTGGCTTAGAATCATGAAGGACACTTAAGGCTTTATTCTGAAATACTTAAGCCTTCCCTACTCTCTAAAAGGGTCTAGTTAAAGCTACATTAGTTTTTATTCTTTTATTCATTTATTTATTTATTCATTCATTTGTTTATTTAGTAATTTATTTACTTATTTATCTATTCATTTATTCTTTTTCGTTCTTTCCATCTCTTTCTTTCTTTATTTTTTTATTTTGCTGTTCTAGTGACAGGTTTATAAAATATTCATTCTGAACAGCAGAAACACTCTTGGGAACCCGGTTACTCATCTTCAATCTTCTACAATAGTCATAGTGATGTTAAGCAAGTCTTTTAAGAGTGTTTGTATCGTTCTAGTGACAGATTAATAAGATCCTTCCACAGCAGTCCCAGGAGGCAGCGGGGCGTGGGTCAGACTCAATTATTGGCTTAGAATCATGAAGGACACTTAACGCTTTATTCTTAAATACTTAAGCCTTCCCTCCTTTCTAAAAGGGTCTAGTTGAAGTTACATTACTAGCAGGAGAAACACTCTTGGGAACACGGCTTACCATCTCTGAGAGCGTTCAATATAGTCTGGAGGAAGTGAAATTGCTATTGAAGAGTGTCTATATGATTCAGATGAAAGATGAACAAGACTTCCCCATTCTAGGAAGGAGAAACACCCTTGAGAACCCTGTAATCATCTCTGTGGCCTTTGAAAACAGTTGCGAAATTCAAGAAAACGGTTGCCATTAAAGAAAACGTAAGCAGGGACTAAAATGTTTACTGAATCCATCTTTTGAAAACTACGAAGCAAAGAATAGCTGCCTTGCGGAACACCAGACATGAAGAACTGCAAGGGACATCAATAACATCACGCTGTAGTTTAATATGAGGCAGTAATTAGGCTTTCTTTTTTTATGTAGGAGGGGAAATCTGGGCAAGGACAACAAAAAAGGGTTAAACAAAGCTACCCACTTAGATGCCAGTCCTCTATCCGGTCTGAGAGTTAGCCAAAGGAATGGGGATAAATGTCTTGAAACTTTCCTCTTCAGTGAATTGATATTGTTAGTGTTGAGTTATTACAGAGCCTTAGAAGAAAAAAAAAAAAATAGATGGATTTAACGCATTCTAACTTTTTGATAATTCTTTGTTTTCATCTTATTTGCCGATTGATCTATTATTTTTTAACCCCTTCAGTACTGGGACACATTTTTACCACGAGTTTTGAGTGTGGTTAGACGATTTTATTGACATTACGAAAGGTTTATGAAGGTCAGAAGATTAATGGCCAGAGTCTGTACTGTTTCAATATCCACATGAGTTTCTGAAGCTGTGGAAAATCGACAAATAATAAGCTGAACAAATATGAAAGTGCATCCCAGTACTGAAGGGGTTAAGCGAGAAGTGAGGAGGCGGGAAAGAAGCAAAGGTTGTTTAAAATTCGTATTATAAAAAGTTTCCCAGTATCATTAGCAGTTTCTCAATCCTTCATCCCTTTCTCTGGTGTACTCTGGAACTCCCTGCCTGCTTCTGTGTTTTCATCTTCCTGTGACATGACTCATTTCAAAGGGAGGTTTCAGGACATTCTTGGCTGCCTGGGGACTGGCATCTAAGTGGGTCCCTTTTATATAATCGTGTTTGTTGTCCTTGTCCAGATTTTCCCTGTCACTTGAACCATGACAACACTCAAAAACTGTCAAACTCACCATTAAAACCATGAAACCATCCTTAAATATATTCAGACTATCCCTGGAACCACAAAAACACTCTTGAATATTATCGAACTACACTAGAACCATGAAAATATCTTCAAAACTGTTAAACTACCATTAGAACCATCAAAATAATCTCGAATGCTGTGAAACTACCTCAAGAACCATGAAAACACTAAAAAAAGTCAAACTATCACTAAAACCATGAAAACCCCCTTGAATTTTGTTACACTACCACTAGAACCATAAAAATGCTCTGAAATATTGTCAACCATAAAAACATCCCTAAACTCTGCTAAACATACCATTAGAACCACAAAAACACTCAAATATCTCCAAGTTACCACTAAAACCATGAAAAAAACTTAGATACTGCCCAACTAACACTATAGAACTATGAAAACACTCAAATATTGTCAAGCTACCACTACACCCATGAAAACACCCTTAAATACTACCAAAAGTACTACTAAAACCACGAAAACATCCCTAGAAACCTCAATCCCTTTCGCTGCAGCTTGTCCAACCATCCCTAGCCCCTTGAAAACACCCCCCTGCTGACCCACACCCTATAAACTCGTTCCATAAACCAAGACGGGTTAAAAAAAGGTTGAGGTTGATAGAAATGAGCCACTCTACATCTCCCAGGAAGGATAAAAGCAGCACCCCTTTGCTCAGTGTTATATTCTGGTTTCACTCGTATAGAAGAGTACAACATTTGCTCTTATAAACAAATACTATCATAAATATTCTTAAGAGTTACAGGAGGTCTGACATGCGTGGAAACTTATTGCTCACACACACACACGCACACGCACATATACGCACGCACGCACTCACACGCACACACGCACACACACACACACACGCACAGATGTCGAATGCATGGCTTCTTGTTCGATCAGCGAGGTTAAGCAGCGCATTGTCTGGTTAGTGCTTGGATGGGTGACCGTTGAAAAGCTCGCACACACTCTCTCTCTCTCATTCTCTCTCTCTCTCTCTCTCTCTCTCTCTCTCTCTCTCTCTCTCTCTCTCTCTCTCTCTCTCTCTCTCTCTCTCTCTGAATCATGTTTTTTTTTTCAGTATAAGTGGTAGAAAAGATAAGAAAGACGAATTGACAGAAAGATAGGGAGACGGAAACACGAGTGGACGCGGAGACATAAAACAATAATAACAATAATAACAAATAAAATAAAAAAGAATAGACAAAACTAAGCCAAAAAATAAAATAAAAAAAAGGGAAGAAAAGAAGAAGAAAAGAAGTTATTGTACTGGAATTTGAACTAAGGTGTTTCAAATGCACGTGACTTGTACTTACCTCGCACGTGCTCATTTCAGACACGTGTTGAGGAATATTGTACGTACACGAGTTACCTTTCTAATAACCGTGGGAATTAAAAAATATATATAAGGAAAATACAATTCATCACACACACACACACACACGCACACACACACACGCACACGCACACACACACACACACACACACACACATACACACACACGTCAAGGCCCTCATATAAGACACAGGCTACACAGGCACTAGTCAAAGCTATATGCACAATAAGCAAAGGTGTTCTGCGGCATCATACCACACCTGTCCCTTCCATCACATCACCTCTCCAAAGTGTACTTCTATATTTGAACTCATTTTTACAGACATAAGTCGTTCTCCTCTCCCTCCTCTTCCCTTGTACCCTGTTCGGAAAAAGGAAACAAAATAATAACAACAACAACAACAACAGTAACAAGGCAGGTGTGTGGTGGCGGCGGCGGCGGCGTGGTCAGCTGAGCCACACACACACAGACACACACACCTGGAGGGACGAGGTGAGGCGCCGCGAGGGAGATATTCTTCATAACACGGGTTATAAGTTACCTACTCGTTGCACTCCACTTAGCGTTAATATCATGGGTTGGAATAGGAAAGCCTGCAACCATCCTGACCTTCCTGACCATCCTGACCTCTGGCGGACGGTCGTGGGCTTTTTTTTTTCGTAATGTTTGGCCAATGAGGCGAGGCAGGCAGGGACGCTGTGTTGTGCTGAGGGCCGCGATCCTCCTGGTGGCTTTTCCTTTACTGGCAGCAGCAAGAAGACTGACTCTCTCTCTCTTCCAGGTACAAGGTGTGAGGTAATACAGCTTACGTGACTACGGCAACATGCGAGGCTGAGAGAGCTTGACGGCACGAACGTCTTCCCGCGCAGCACGGCAGCACGGCCACGCCTGGGCCGCGCTGCCCCGCTGATGCACGCGACCCCCTCCCCTGGTGCACGGATGGCTGGGTGTGAACGGGAAGCTTACCTGGTGGTGTACAGCAACAAGGATGCCTAGCTTACTCGTCCTGCGGGACCTCGTGGCTATAGGAGCGCCCCTCAGGGACTTCTTAAGTTAACTGTAAATAACTCCAGAGACACCCACGGCGCTGTCTGGAGGGCCAGCGTGTCTGACGGAACTATGTACAACGAAGCGTCGAGGCTTCGAGGCTTCGAGGCTTCGGGGCGTCAAGGCGGGTGCCAGGGACTAGTTCTGGCGCGCCTCGACCCGCTCCTGCCGCTGCTGGTACCGCCGCACGAACTTCTCGATCTTCCTCTCGCTGATGCGCTTGCCGACCTGCTGGGAGTAGTGGAGCACGGCCTGCCGCGTGCCGTACTGCAGGGCGTACTCGGCGATCTCCCACTTGAGGTCCCTGGGCAGCTTCCTCTTGGTCTCACGACGGCCGGTCTTGGACTTCCTGCCGGATGTGCTGGGCACGCTCACGTCACCGGGCGAGGAGCGCACGATGCCGTATGCCCTGGACCTGGCGGGGTCGCGGGTGGAGGATGGGCGGGTGGTGGTGCTGGTGGTGGTGGTGGTGGGCGCTGGGGTCTCGGAGCGGGCGTTGTCGAAGGAACTGGTGTCCACATACTCGCCGCGCCCGTACGGCCACGACCCGTAGTTACCATAGTCCGGGCCGTGGTAGTTGTGGTTGCCGCGGCGCCGTCCGTAGGGGTCACCCCCGCCGCCGCCGCCCCTGCTGCGGTGGACGCCGCCGTATCCGCCGCCGCCGCCGAAGATCACCTTTCTCTTGATACGTTCATCACCCTCGTCCTCGTCCTCGTATTCGTCATCATACTCTCCCTCGTACTCGTACACATAGGGCTCCTCGGTCTCCACCTTGGGATTCTCGCTGGACTCCCGGTGCTCCTCTTCAGAGTCAAGGTCCAGGTCGTCATCGTCGTCCTCCTCGGAGCTCAGGGCGTGGGAGGGCGCGTGGCTGTCGGCGGCGCGCAGGGAGGTGTCCTCATCACTGGTCCACTGGTCTGCCTCCTTGGAAGCCTCATCTGAAACACAGGGGCGGTGAGTGTCTGTCCAGCTCCCCCTCCCATCCCACCCCACACTGCCCCCTGCCTTACACCCTGCCCCTGCCCCCTGCCTTACACCCTGCCCCTGCCCCCTGCCTCACACCCTGCCCCCTGCCTCACACCCTGCCCTATGCCCAGCCCCTCGCCTCCCCACACCCCCTTGCTGAGTGACATGGGTACAGAGTGGCAAGATGGCGGCACCAGCGGCGGGCACAGATGGCCAGATGGGCGCCCAAGGACATCACATCATCGCAGCCTGACACACACTTCATTCACACTTCACCTCAACACCACCAACACCACCACCTCAGTTTGCTGCGGCGAGGCTTGTAAAGAAATTCAGTCCTAAAACCTAGATGCCATTTTATCACTCTTAGAACACCACACATTCTGAAAAGGCCAGGGGCGTATTAACAGAGATTATCAAATGTATAAATTTTTCATAGGCGAATTTCTAGTTTTAAAGTCTTAACCTCTGAAATTGGTGCTGTACTTTACCCATTATCTCATCAGCAGCTTCAAATTCACTGCTGATGTGATAATGGCTAAAGTACAACACTAATTTCGGGAGATTAACACGAATTTTAACACTAGAAATTCGTCAAAAAAGTTATATAACAATCTATATTAACAAGCCCAGATTCTAGACTCCTATGACCGTAAGTCCCCCACGCCACGCCACCCATCACCCAGCCATGCCACAGTGCCAGGAAAGCCGCAGGGCACAGCATAACAAGTTCCTGCCACGGGTCACTGGTTCTCTCACTCAGCGCAGCATCGCCCACCACTCACTGCAGGAACATGGGGAAGATAATGCTATGCCCATGTTCAATAGTGACGTTAACCTTATCTTTCTTCGAGGTCGCTTGTTCCTTGTCGTCAGTGGTCACAATGTCATTTCCTGAGTCATTTGGTCACATTCCTTCTCCTTTACGTCACATGTTTCGTCCACCTCAAGGTTAAAGTGTCAGTCTACTTATCCCTTCAGTACTATGACGCATTTTCATATCTATACTGCTTTCTTTTTGGTGATTTTCTACAGCTTCAGGAACTATGTGGGGATTAGAATAGTGAAGACTCAGGCCACTGATCTGACCTCCACAGATCTTTCCTAGTGTCAATAAAATCATCTCATCGTATCCAAATTGAAAGTAAAAATGCGTCTCAATACTGAAGGGGTTAAAGATCTTATTTTCATTTTCAAAAGACTTTTTCTTAAATTGCCGGAATTTTTTTTTTTTTTTTTTTTTTTTTTTTTGTAGTTCTCGAGGCAGAGTGACAAGATTTATACATTATTATCTGAAAAAAAGCTCTTGAAAACTCTGCTGCTTCGGCCTTGAAAAATAGTCGTCTTATTTCTCCATAGTCTGGACACGTAGAGTTAAGGCCTTAGTGTATGTAATGCATTGTCCAGAACGCTTAGGAATTACAAGCTTAACCTGTTCAATACTGGGACACATTGTTACTTTGAGTTTTGGGTGTGATTAGATGATTTTATTAACATTACCAAAGATCTATGTAGGTCAGAAGATTAATGACCAGAGTCTGTACTATTTCAATCCCCAGGCTGTAGAAAATCGACAAATAATAAGCAGAATAAATATAAGAATGTGTCCCAGTACTGAAAGGGTTAAGACAAT